>JAODAL010004763.1:0-151877 GCA_025379985.1 Phyllomedusa bahiana
TCCCCCCCCCAAACGGGGCCCCCCCCTTTCAAAGACCGGCACCGGGGCCCCCCCCTCCGCTCCCCCATGATTTTACAGCGGTAGATGCTCCTTTAAAATTCTCTACCTAACTATATAAAATCTTCCAATCTCTAATCTAACTAAATTGTAAGGATCACAGCTAATAGTAGAGGTTTCTCTGTGAAGAAATATAATAATTTCGCTGAGCTGTTTGGCCCACAAGCAGAGCGCACGTCCTTCTGCTCTGAGACGCTGGGAGACACTGAGGCTGAACAGGAAACGCTTGTTTATGTAAAACGAGGTCATGTGATTTTTCCAGCCAATCGCAACCATACACATCCCAGTCATGACGTCGCACACACATCTCACCCTGCTCTATTATGTAATTATGATTTGCTGGCCGCCAAAATTACAGGAAGCGGCGAAAAAGGCGCGATCTTCATAGATGATGCACAGATTTGAACCTAAATTATCGCATGATCTAAAAAATCCGATTACCATAAAACTGTGCCGATTTCAACTTTGTCGATAATAATCGCTCAACACTAGTGATGAACAGTGCTTGGTTTTCTCCACACATACCACTTAGAATTAACACCAAAAAAATCAATCTTCATCTCCTCAGACCAGAGAATTTTATTTCTCAGAGTCTGGGAGTCCTTCATGTGTTTTTTTGCAAACTGTATGCGGCTTTCATATGTCTTGCACTGAGGATAGGCTTCCGTTGGCACACTCTGCCATAAAGCCCCGACTGGTGGAGGGCTGCAGTTGACTTTGCGGAACTTTCTTCCATCTCCATACTGCATATTTAGAGCTCAGCCACATCTTGGGGTTCTTCTTTACCTCTCTTACCAAGGCTCTTCTCCCACTATTGCTTAGTTTGGCTGGACGGCCAAGTCGAGGAAGCGTTGTGGTCCTCCTAAACTTTTTCCACTGAAGAAAGAAGTCTTTTAGGAACCTTGAGTGCTGCAGAAATTCTTTTGTAACCTTAGTCAGATCTGCCCTTTGCCACAATTCTGACTCTGAGCACCTTGGGCAGTTCCTTAGACCTCATGTGCTCTGACTTGCACTGTGAGCTGTGGGGTCTTATATAGACAGGTGTGTGCCTTTCCTTATCAGGTCCAATCAGTTTAATTAAACACAGCTGGACTCCAATGAAGGAGTAGAATCATCTTAAGGAGGATCAGAAGGAAATGGACAGCATGAGAGTTAAATATGAGTGTCACAGCAAAGGGTCTGAATACATATGACGATGTGACATTTCAGTTTTTCTTGTTTAATAAATTTGCAAAAATATCTATATTTCTGTTTTTTTTCTTTCAAGATGGGGTGATGGTTGCAGAGCTTACATTAATCAGCAAAAAAAATAAACTTTTTGGATCTTACCTAATGGCTGCAATGAAACAAAGAGTAAAACATTTAAAGGGGTCTGAATACTTTCCGTACCCACTGTATATTTTATTTTGGCTCCAATTTATTGTATGGAATTTATATAGTTGGTTAGTGAGCTGCTCTATTAAGCTTCATTTTGTTTGATTTGGTAGTCATTTTACAGCATACTGTAGAGGAGCAGTCCATAACTTCAAGGTGAAGGGACGTTTGGTGACCCAACAAGACAATGATCCAAAGCAAACATGTAGCTCAACCAAAGAAAGTTTGAAATAGAAGATTTGTGCTTTGAAATGGCCAAGGTATATTCCTGACCTTAACCTAGTCAAGATGCTGTGGGAGGACCTGAAAAGGGCTGTGCATACCAAAAATACTGACAAACTAAAACACAGGGAGTAAAGAAGCGATTGCATGGCGGTCATGGAAGCCTTCATTATGCTTCCAGCTGTTATGTTAACCAATTTGCACCCCACAATCTTGTTATGAGGGGGCCTTCCACAATGCCACACACTGTTCCTCTTTCATTTAGACACCGTGGCCATGATGTGGTGTCTAAAGGGTTAAACAGCAAGGATTATAGCCAGCTCCACGCCCTGCTGTTAACAGTGGGTATCAGCCAGCACTCGCTGCATATGGGACTGCTCCATGGATCTTTACCAGCACTATGAGGTAAGGGCTTAAAGGGGTTCTCGAATAAAGATAACATGATTTTTAAATAAAGTTGGACCGACAACTATCTAGTCACTGTGGGTCAGTGAGACTCCTGGCACACATGCTATCACTAAGGGAAGTTACAAATAACCATACATTTTTTTCTCCAACTAATGTATAAGAAATCTAGCATTACATACTGCCTGAATGACCAAATAATGCGTGGATGGGCTAAGTTCACCCTCCAAAATGGGGAAATATAGAAAGGGCTTGTTCCATGACACAACCCCTTAATTTTGCCCTTATATAAATGGATAGTCAGACCACATATGGAACATTGTTAACAGTTCTGGACATTTGTAATTTGTGAATAAGACATATTAGCCATAGCAGCTGATATGGGGCCCAAAGATTAAAAGGGACCATTCAGCTGGAAGAACAAAGTACCTTTTTGTAAGGAATGGGGGCTTTGTTCTGTCTAGCATTAGTATATGTTGGATCTCTGACAAATTGTGCCAATATTTATAACACTAATTATTGCTGCTGCTTCAGTTTCCAGTTATCATGTGGTGGCACCAATCTCATTTTGCTATGATTGTTAGTTATATATCGGAGTAGCTCAGACAAACACAGTGCAAAGGAGGGTGACTTAACCCCTTCCTGACAGACTGTCATAATAACATGGCTCTAAATTTTTTTGCCTTCTGAAAGCCATAACTTTTTTTATTTTTCCACCTACATAGAAACATCAGGGCTTTTATTTTGCGGGACAAGATATGCTGGGGAATGGCAAAAAAAATGTAAGTGGGGCAAAATGTGAAAGAAAAACATACTTGTGCCATGTTTGCGGGAGTTTTTTTTAATGGAGTTTATTCTTCGGTAAAAATGGTGTGTTATCTGTATTTTACAGGTTGATATACATCTGGCAATACCAAACATGTATGGTTTCCGTGATGTTTTGGTACTGTAAAAAAATTCCAAACACTTTCTATTTTGGAAATTTGTGCCGTGGCGCCATTTTGTGCGACCAAGAACTGTTTTGTACTAACACCTACGGAAGTCAGTGATGTTGCATTTTTTGCTGTCTGAAGAGTAATTTTTATTGCTAGCAGTTTGGAATGCATGCAACTTTTTTGATCACTTTTATTCCAATTTTTATGCAACGTCAAATGACCAAAAAATGCAATTTTGGCGTTTGGAATTTTTTTCTTCTACAGCGTTCAGCATACAGGCTAAATGATGTTATATTTTTATAGATCGGATTTTTTCGGATGCGGCGATACCAAATATGTGTAACTTTTTTATTATTTTAGTGTTTTTATTTGTAAAATGGGGAAAGAGGGGTGAACTTTTATTACTTTTTTTTGTACTTTAAATCTGTATTTCATTTTTTTTTTACTTTAACATTGAGTCCCCCTATGGTGCTTGACCACAAGGGGGCGCGATTGTTAATACAGTCTAATGCATTGCATAGACAATGCATTAGACTGTGCAAAGATGGCGTTTTGCCCACTTTCTGCGCCGCAATCTTGTTTCAAAGCCGCTTACCGGCGCTATGACGTACTTATACGTCATAGGTTGGTAAGTAATAAATGGAATTGGTAGACTGCATTACTAATAAACCTATGGGACATCAAACTTGCCGTTCTTTTAAGTTTTAAAAAAAGACTGCTTGTAGGTATACTATAATTCTATACAAATAAATCCAAGATCTTTTTAATGATCTGCTATATCTAATGTTAAGAAAGTTTAACCACTCTCATAGAAGGGGGTTGTTCACTTTAAAAGTGGTGAGACTATGTAGCTCTTTACCAGAGGAAGTCATGGTTAATTTGATAAAAGAATATAGCAGAAGTCTAACTCATTTCTTGAAAGAAATATTACAAGTTCTATTCCGCTCATTTATCAATCCTTCATTGATAAATAATCACCTTGGCAAAATATTTAGGAAATGGCAACAAAATATTCACTAGTCAGTAGAACATCTTCTGAGGCACAAGTTTCATCTGCAGGGGACGCACTAGCACCCCACAGTTTTGTTCTCTGTTCAGCCTTCCATGCATACCATGGTTCCAAACAGATGTATATGTTTATCCTTTAAACCATTTATAGTTCAAGATAAAGTTTATTTTCTTCAAAAGTAAAAAAAAAATTGCCTCTACAGCCACGGATGCCAAAGACATTTGTGCCGCTTTGATTTATCTAGTGCAGTTGCTACTGGCGTTTCAAACAAACATGTATAGTTAATTTTCTGGATAATTTGTTCAAAAGATCAAGTTAACTTTTACTCATGTGAAGCAAAATGCAATCTAATGGTAAAACAAATGTGCTCTACTAGTACTAAGTAGCCTCTGCAATCACTGTCTAGACAGCCAGGACTTTATCCCTCAATGTTACAACGAGAACATTATGTTAAAGGATACAGTTTGGAAATCTAAACATCAGTAAAACAATGCTCACACTTTTTGTATCCTCTAGTATAATATAATGCATGTTCATTTTAGAGGCTTAGCTTCTAAGGGGGCAAAACCTAAGTAAATATATTCCTTGTTTTTGACTCTTTCTTTAACCATTTATCGGCATTTGATGTACAGGTATGCAGTAATGGTGGAAAGGTGGAGGGTGCCAGCTGTTAATCACAGGGATTGGAGCTAACTCCTATCTCTGCTGTTTAACCCTTTAAATGCTGTGATGTGGCGACTGCAGTGTATAAAAAAATGAGGAACCTTTTTTCCACACTTTGGCTCCCCACAACAAGATTGCGGGGTGCCGACTAGTTGCTATGGCAGACGGAAGTCTAATAAAGGCTTCTGTGGCTGCCATGTTAGTGCTCTTATTACATCCTATCTTAAGCAGGAAGTAAAAGAAGTGCCATCTTGGTACACTCATCTGCATTGTTTATACATAGTGGTCAAAAGTTTTAAAAATAAAAAAATTTAAAAGTTCAAAACACACCCCTTTTACCAGTTTAAAAATAAAAAAAAGAAATTATGCATAATTGATTGCTAGTTCTGTAAAAGTCCTATCTATTAAAATATATAATTTACCCCATACACTGAACTCTGTAAAAGAAAAAAATCCAAACAAAACATAAACTGCGTTTATTTTGGTCATTTCATAACCCCATAAGCGTGGAATAAAAAGTGATCAAAAAGTCTTCCAAAATGGTACCAATAAAAACTACACTTTTGCCTGCAAAAAATTAGCCTCCGGGTCCATAAGTATAAAACCAAAAAAAGTTAGTGGTCACTAAAATTGGCTCTGCAGCGCAGAGTTAAAAAGTATATTTTTCATTTTTTTCCCCAAAATACTTCAGTAATTTGGGAAAAAAAAATTTCTACCTCCTGCCCCCAGCCATTGCTGCAAATATTTCCAGAATCCAGTAGGTTAATTAGCTTCTCAACACTGAAATTACAACATCAAGAAGGAAAAGTCTTGGAATTATGATAAGAGGATTGATAGACATGTTAATGATATGCAAATGATGAAAAATGATAACAAAATATTAAAAACATCTAGATTTATTTGGTGCTGAGTATGAGTGCCACACACAGAAATAGATTCCTTAGCATGCTATCAGTGAGGTTATTAATGGTTGCATGTGGGATATTATGCCACACCGAATGCACTTTGGCACACAAATCATCAAGATTAATTGCTTATGTTAAATCTGCCTTATATTATGTACCTGAACACCTTAGCATGTACAGCACCCTGGAATTAATGGCACTCTAAAATAAATAATAATAAAAATAATAGTAGCTGAAAAGGACAGATCTTTATTCCAGCCTCTACCTGCTGTTTTGTTATCCACCAGGATAGTCTTAGAGAAGGGTAGCATGAGGTCAATGCAAAACCTGTAACTGGGCATCTTGTTCAAAGCCCATGGTTGTGCAAATGCCTTTTAGTGGTTTATGTCAACACTTTGCCACTCTAGTCTTGGGATGTGATGTCCATTTTCACCTGCAGTACAGAATGGATCACTACATGATGTTATTTCAATCAACTCCACCCATGTAAAGGTTCACGTCAAAACATCAGGACACGCACAGTTAAATAGTGCTGACATCTTGGCCTCAGCGTTTAGTGAGCTGCTGGAGTGGTAAACCAAGGTCTCTCAGTTTGCAACAAATGACATTAACTGGCATGTCAAGAAACAGGAGGCATCGCACAATAATTCCACAGCATTTGATCCAATCTTTGTTACCTTTATGTAGCTAAAAGCCTCAAATCTGACTTTCATGCCTCTCCTACATGCCACAAACTGGAGGTACGTGCGTGAAAATTTGATTATTTGCAGCTCTTAGGTGGACGTCTCATGACATATTGTGGCATGCACAGGTACATGCCACAGAACTCGTTTGTTGTTCTGTTGGAATGATGTGCTTGCAAGCGTGTAATTTCAATGCGAAAATGATGCACAATGGCCCAGGCAGATATCTGCCTCCTATCCTTAATTATTTGATGGCTTGTATATGCCTGAAAGAATTGACATGTGAATTCTTTTTAAGCATGCACAAAAGTATGAGTAAAGTTCGTATTTTACATTACAGTCTTTGAGAAGTGTACTCGAACATTGTTTTAGGTGCATTATGGCACAAAATATGTGCCAAAATACATGTTATGTGAACATACCCTTAAGGATACCTGCTACTTCTTCTATTTGCATAACCTTACAGCTTGCACTTCTCGGTTGTAGTTTCAATGTTGAGTAGTGTAGATTTTCAACTTAGTAGTCACCACAATTTCGTTTTCAGTGGGGATAGTGCTCAAGTTTATGCCCAGTTGAGAACTGCTAAGTATTAATTGCCCCTTTGACAGTCCACACAATACAACAATCTCTGTAGACTGTCAAGGAGGTGGTAATCAATGCTTCTGAAGTTCTAAAGGGAGCATCAACCTGAGCCCTTTTACCACTAAAAAATAAGTAAAGATGATTAACCAGTTAACAGCTGCAATATTGTAAAGTGTATTTGGGACATGCTGCTGTGTTTGGTTGCAGGGATTATGTTCTTGGCTGTTAGCTAAGTGAACGCTACAAATAATAGAATGGGGCCAAGAAGACTATTGTAACTGGGGAAATATGTCTGGTGCTGCAGATGCATTTTGCCATCATGTTGGGACATGTAGCTACTTAAAACAGTAGTTATGAGATAAAAGTGGAATTTTGGTGGCAACAGGAAGGAGATCAGATGTCCAAGATGGAGAATTTTGGGACTACTGTTGGCCTGTGAAGAAGTGAGGCTCCTCACAGGTGGGAATGTTATATTATAAAATATGAGACATATCACTTATCATTAGTATGAAATGTCCCTTTTTAAATTATTAATTAAAATTATAAATAATACATAATGTAAATATATTTACATAGCAAAGTATAACAACCATTACATGGAGTGTATAGTGTACAAGTTTTACATTAGCTCAGTTAAATTGTGCCTTAATACATGTAAAGGGTCACATTTTACTGATGTTATCTATCCACAGATTTTATTTCAGGTTTTACTTATAGATATACTCTTTAGATAATACCTTATATTGGCACTTCAATGTGTTTCAACCATTTGCTGTGCATATCAAAATCACAGCCTACATTTGCAGTCATCGCCTAAAGTAAGAATTTACTTTTGTGCAAATTGGAATTTCTACTTGCTTTCTCTGCTGCCAACTCCAGAGTTGTTGGAAAGATGATAGGGGACAGATTATCTTTTAACAAGTTTTGTTCTGTCTTGGATTTTCTGCAGGGAACCAAAGAAGCAGATGTAACTATTAGTTGACGAGGGGAAAATATAACTGGAGAGGATGCCATATCAATGGTATTAAACTTGATCGTTAAATTAGAATTCTGTGACTATGAAAATCAATTGGCTATCTATCTATATATCTATCTATCTACAGTGCTTGTAAAAGTATTTAAAGTACTTCAACTGTCCCTCATTTTTAAATGTTAGTCACAAACTTGAATGTATTTTATTGATATTTTATGTGATAGAGAAAAACAAAGTAGCAAGTATTTGTAAAGCGTAAAGAAAATGATACATGGTTTTCCAAATTTTTGCAAGTTAAAAAACTGAAAGTGTGGTGTGCACATGTACTCAGCCCCCTTTAGTTAATACTGCAGGAATAAATTTAGCTGTATTCACAGCTACAGTATGTTGGCGGATGTCTCTACCAGCTTTGCACATCTAAAGGATGAAATTTTCGCCCATTCTTTTTTGCAGAATAGGTCTAGCTCAGTCAGATTGGTTGGCAAACATTTGTGAATAGTGTTGAGCGATTACGTTGGCCATCGACATCGGTCGATAGCCGACCATCATCGACAAGATATTCGATGGTCGATGATAGATTATGATCGATGACCATTAAAGTCTATGGGAGAGCAACAACACCTTCATTCTTACACCCAAACAGGCTGGAGAACCCTGGAATTAACATCCACAACAGTCAAATGGATACGTGCTACATCTTAGGCAACACACTTAGGTTATAAAAGACACAGAAAAAAACCCACAGACCATTCACTATCCCTGTCTTGTACCACAGCATGACCCTTAAACCTGCATGACCCACAAAATTAAAAAGTGCCAGAAGGCAGTATGATTTGAACCATCATTTTAAATTTAACTGGACATTGAATATCCCTGTCCTGGAACGCAGCAAAGAGCCCCAAACCTGCATGAAACCCCCCTATTAAAAAAATGCCGGGAAAAAAGGAGTCTTTCAACACCATTTTATTTGAACTGGACATTGACTATACCTTTTCTTACCACAGTATGCCCATTAAACCTTCTGACCCAGTTTAAAAAGTGCGGGAAAAAGGACTTTGGAACCCCATTTTATTTTCCTGGACATTACAATACCGCCCGGGGCCACAGCATGACCCCCAAACCCTGCATGCCCCCCAATTTAAAAAGGCCCGGGGAAAAAGGAGTCTTTAAACCCCCCAATTTGTTTCACTGGACAATGACTATACCTGTTCTGGGCCACAGCATAGCCCCAACCTGATATCCCCAAATTTAAAAAAGTGCCGCATAAAGGATCTTTGAACCCCCATTTTAGTTTCACGGACATAGACTATCCCTGTCCTGGGCCACAGATGACCCCCAAAACCGCATGACCCAGATTAAAAAGTGCCGGAAAAAGGATCTTTCCCCACCATTTTATTTTACTGGATATATACGCCCCTGTCCGGGGTACGCTTGCCCCCCGTCGATGCGGACCAATTTGAGCTTCACTTGGAAATACTGGGGGTTTAAACGCTCCTTTTTCCCCCCGGGTGCCCTTTTTTTTGGGGCATTCTTTTTCTCATTTTACTCAACGTGCGGAGGAAATTGTCTCTGTACTTTGTTCTCTGCCGTGCTCCTACTCCATTTCCCCGAATAACCCTACATCTGGTCAAGTTTTCCTGTCCCTCTCTTTACAATTCAGAGGAATTTTTTTACCACTATTTTGTACATGAAGTTTTTTAGAGTTTAATTTTAAAAAAACACTTTTAAAACGGGAGGGAAATGCCACCGTCTTTTTTTTCTCTTTTTTAATTGTTTTAAAATGGGTTGTCTCATACAGGGTTGATAGCTATGTTAAAGATTTGCAAAAACAATCATTTTGCAATATGTGCCCATTAACATGCCCCCTACCTGTTTCTGACACCCCACACCCTTGACCACTCTTACAATTGTAAAAGAAAAAATGTCTGTTAGAAACAACATTTTTTTAGAATGGGACCTGTATAACTGCATGTCACAGCAAAATGCCCCAAAAATTTAAAAAACATGACCCAGAGCCATTTTTGAAAATTTGAAAACAAATGTCTGTTAGAAACAACATTTTTTAGAATAGGCCCTGTAGTATTGCTGCATTTCAAAGCAGCATCCCCAAAAAATTATAAAAATAAATCTTAGCCACTGTTAAAAATTTTGTAAGAGAAATGCCATTAGAAGCCACATTTCTTTTCCCAAAGGGACATGATTATTGCTGTATCTCACAGCAACATGCCCCCAAAAAATTATAAAATACTTCTCAGCCACTTTAAAATTGTGAGGGAGAAATGCCACTTAAAACCCATTTCTTTTCCAAAAGGGACCATAATTATAGCTTATCTCACAGCAACTGACCTCAAAACCAAATGACAATCAAAATTCTAAAGATAAAGTGAGTAAAGGGAAATACGGTTTTTCCCATGAAACCCTTGTGTCTTTACAGTCTCCTCACAGCAAAACCAGCAAAATGAACATTGGGAAAAAGAATAAAAATGCAGTAAGAAATTATCATTTTAAAAAAAAATTTTCAAGAGGGGCCATTTCTGTTTGAAAAGGAATTTAAAATAACCCGGGAACAATGGTGACCCGCAATTTGGGCCCCCAACATCATCAGAGAACCTTCCCGATTCATCTTGATGAAATCAAAAGTCCCATTATCGTGGAAAGCCGGTGCGTTTGTCTGTAATGACTCCTCCAGCTGTGCTGAAGGGGGCCCCTCAGATATAAAAGCTGGCTACTGGGCAGGAAACACCCCTATGGGTTATTGGGGCAGGAACACATACAAAAACACGGTTTTGAACGCAGATGTCGTGCACCCTGATCTTAAACGGTCTCTGTGTGTTGGATGGTGCCCTATTGCATGCGTCGGGGAGGTGGTAAATAATGATTGGGAGAGGGCACCCATTAAGCTTCTGCCACCTTCCCCTGCTGCTGCGCCCCCTACGGTTTGGCACTCTATGCTGTCCGTCGCTGATGTTGTTCCATGGAATTTGGGGAACGGAAACAGAGCAAAAAGGTCTCCAGTTTATCAATCAGCAAAGGGCCCCATTTCCTGCATTTTACCCCTCTATTTGGGGGAGTGGAAGGAAAGTGCAATTTTTTTTTTGTTTCCCGGGGCACCAGGAGGGTGGCCACCCAGTAACTGTTGTTCATTTATGGCCTTAAAGCGAGGGTCATGTTGGAGAAAATGGGGCATCCCAAACACCATTGAGAGATGGAGCCTTGATTTCCCAAGCCTCTGGTCAAGTGCACTAGCAACTGACTTCCTCATCTTCCTCATTCCGCCTCAAATTTCGCGCTCAACCTCTTTTCCAAGCAGGGACGTCGGTAACGTCGTGTCCTAGAATACCTCCTCTCCTCCTCCACTGCCTCCGGCACTGCTTTCAACACAAGCGCCCTTACATCCAGAGATGATTGCACGCCAGAGATCTGATGCGCCACCTGCCCTACCTGGACCTCCGAACCACTGCCAAATGACGAACCGATGAAATTGTGAAACTGTCGGGCCTTGTGGATTGACGGAGAGAAAGGCTCCGTGTCCGCATCTGTGTCCGTCCCCTCCTCCGTCGCCATGGCAGGAACCATTGTTTCAACAGATTTGTCTCACGAATCGTTCCAAGAACTTAAGACACCACAATGCTCATGCTGACAAGGGCATGTACCGCATCTGAACCCATAGTTTTGTGTGGCTTCTTCAAAACAGGCAAGGATGGTGCAGAGCGTCTTTCACACCTGTCTCGCACTCTCGTTTGGCTCAAACAATCCCGAGGTCCGCACCCGCGCAATGTCAGAGCCAAGTGTCACTGTTCGTACTGCGTAATGCCATGCGCTGCTGCCCTACCAATCGCTGGAGCATGTGGAGGTGGAAATCCCGCAGTTGTCCACGTCAACAATGAGACTGTTGACTGGGGAGTCCGAGCAGACGCTGCAACGCAGCCAGGCATGATGAAGCAGGGTGCGAAAACGGCGAGAGCGAACTTAGACTTCGAGCCTTCCTCATCAGGCAGTCAGAACCCGGAAGCTCTTTAGAAATTTCTGGACGACAAGGTTCATGACATGTTCCAGGCAAGGGATGTGCTCCTGCCTTACCTGTATCCTAAGGGCGGCCAGCAGAATTTCGCCCGTTAACCCCCGCACTACCACCTTGCCTGGCACACAGGTTCTTGGCACCCAGCCAGCGCTCGGGTCCCTCGTGCGGAAGTGCCGTCCACGAGCTCCGACCTGTGTGGTGGATGGTCTTCCAAGACAGATTAATTTCAACAACGCCTGGTTTCTCTGGCACCTGATGCCAACCAAGAGGGACCTTGGGGGAAAAGAACCCTGCACCATCCCTGCTGTTTTGAAGGAGCGTCGCGCGAGCCTGAGAGCCACCGTCACCATCCCCAGAGACCAATCCACACCAGCTCACCCAGTGAGCAGAGTCACAGAGATTATATCCGGGCCTTGGCCGTAGCTTACTAGTCCATGTGTCGGTGGTCAGATGGACTTTTTCCGGCCCACAGATGCAGACAACGTGTCTTGAAATTTTAGATGACACGTGCTGGCCAGGGTCAGGGACGTCTTTTCGGTGCAAAGAAATGCCTGCTCGGTCATCTGGTATTGGGGGCTGGCAAGGGCCATGATGTGCAGAACCCAGTCTGTGATCCACCAACAGAAAGGCAACATTTCCAGGCCAAAAGCCTGGCAAATAGCCGGACAATTCAGCTTTTGGCTTTGGGATGGTTGGGTTAAAGTGTTTCTTCTGCTCACAAACCTGGAAGACAGAAGGCTGGCTGGCTAGACTGGCCGCTGTACGGCGTGCAGATCATCACACTGACGGGAGGAGAAGGGGTACGATGGGTCTCTGGTGGTGCTGTGGTACTCCGGGCATGATGGACGCTGAAGCGGAGGCTGATCCCTGATCACGAATCTGAGAGACATGGGCCAGCTGAGGAACGCTATTGTGGTGTCGGAGAGGAGGCGAGACAGAGGGTGTGACAGTGGGTTGGAGGCCCGGCGTCTGTCGGGCCCTTTTTTGGCCAAGTGTTGCCTCCATTTCAAACTCATGCATTCGCTGCATGTGACTCTAGACAGTTGGAGGTGTGTAACCACCTAAGTTCTTGCCTCCTACATATCCGTTACGGCAAAGAGGCGGCATATGACATCGCTGGGTGTAATCAGAGGCTTGCACAAAGAAGGCCCCACTTTGAGAGGTCCTGACCTTTCTTGACGGCGATAACCGAGGAGCGGAGGTTTGCGCTGACTGTGGCTGGCGGAATCATATCAGCGGACTTCTGCGACCGCCCTCTCCCCTGTTTTGAAGGCGAGAACCCGTACTGACACACCGCAATCGTCGTCCTCCTCGTCCAGTGATGAAGCGCTCGCAGCAAATTCTGCTGAAAAGACCAGGTTGGATCCGCAATGTCGTCATCATCATCATCATCACATGCCATCACAGGTGACTTCGTCGACCGTGAATTCTGCATTCTGCAACCAGGGAGCTGCGGGCTACAAGCAAGAGGGACTGTCAAGGCGTTACCCTGACCACTTGTGTTCACCGGTATTTTTGCCATGACCGCATCCTTCACCTCTGATTGCACAGTAACTGGGCGTCAGAGCAGATGAAAATCATCCCTTTGGTCTCTTGATCTTTAACATGCCCTTCTGACCCCAACCGCATTTTTGTCATCAAAGAGGTCTTCCAGAAAATGGATTATCCACATTGGAGTGTACAACGAATTGACATTTGTGGCAGCTTCTTGTTGGATGATGCAGGTGATGGCTGATGACGACATTTGAGTGGCTGTAGTACTGGGAGACGTGGAGTAAGACTGGCTGGATGCGGTTGCATTTAACCACTGAAGGACAGTATTGCAACCTGTTCGTTACTGAGATTCACAGCGGGCCCTGACCCAGCATGACAGCCTGACGGGTCCTGCAACTGACGATCCCTGGCATGCGTGTTGTCACCAGCAACTGGAAATATGCACCTTCACCACGTGTACCACTACCTCCATCGTCCTAACCCGACCCTTTGCTCGCTTACCACCTGAATTTCGCTCCATTTCAGAAATATAAAAAATTGAGTAAGGTATGGAAGAGTTTTGGAACTCTCTTATTAAAAGACGGCAAATTCACAAGCTAATCTCAAGTCCCTCAAATCAAAACAAAATGCTGGTTTCAATTTAACTGCAAAGTAGATCTATCACAAAGCTTGTACTGACCAAAAGTGAAAAAAACCACCTGTCTAAATGTATAACGATATTAAAAAGTATTTTTGGCACCTTTTCTCAAAATCACCTGTGGTGACTACAAAATTGCTGATTCAAATTTAACTGCAAAGTGAGATCTATCAACAAGCTGGCCTGGCCCAAAGTGAAATAAACGACGTAACTGTAATGTATTTCGATAATAAAAGGTTATATTTGGCACTCTATTCAATTCACCTGTTGAAGACTACAAAAAATTGCTGTATTCTCATTTAAGTGCAAGTTCCTCAATGAACAGAGCTGTAGTGCCCAAAAGGTGGAAAAAAACATCGTATCTGTAATGTAATGGAATAATAAAAGGTATTTTTTGGCACCTATCAATTCACCTTAGTGACTAACAAAATTCATGTATTCACATTTAAGTGCAAGGTGCCTCAAAGAACAAAGCTGCTATAGCCCAAAGTGACAAACACGTATCTGTATTGAGTAATTCGGATAATAAAAAAAGGTATTTTTTGATCACCTATCAATTCACCTTTATGTAACGACACAATTGCTGGAATCAAATTTAACTAGCACGGTGGCTCTATCAACAAATCTTAGACTGGGCCAAAAGTGCAAAAAACAACGTATCTGTAATTATTCGATAATAAAAGGTATTTTTTGGCACCTTTCAATGACCTTGGTGACTAAAAATTGCTGTAGTTTCAACATTTAAGTGGCAATGTGCCCCTCAATGAACAAAGCTGTAGTGCGCCCAAATGAGAAAAAACACGTATCTGTAATGTATTCGAATAATAAAAGGTATTTTTTTGGCACCTATCAATTCACCTAGTTGGTTACCTAAAAAATTGCTATATTCAGCATTTAAGTGCAAGAGGTGTCCACAATGGAACAAAGCTGTAGTAGCGCGCTAAGTGAAAAAACACTGTATCTGTAATGTATAACGGATAATAAAATGTATTTTTTGTCACCTAACAATACACTGTGGTAACTACACAATTGCTGATTCCAAATTTAACTGCAAGTGTGGCTCTATCAACAAATCTGGACTGTGCAAAAGTGCAAAAAACACGTATCCGTAATGTATACGGATAATAAAAGGTAATTTTTGCACCTTTCACTTCCACCTGTGGGTGATCTTACAAAATTGCTAACTTCACATTTAAGTGCAAGTTGCCATCAAATGAACAAAGCTGTCTAATGTGCGCCAAAGTCAAATAACCACTTAATCTGATAATGATTCGATAATAGAAGTTATTTTTGGCACCCTATCAACCAGTGCTGACTACAAAAATTGCTGGATACTAATTTAACTGCAAGGTGGCCTAATATCAACAAAGCTGGAATGGGCAAAAATGTGAAAAGAACACCAATCAGAAATGTATACGGAGAATAAAAGTGAGTATATAGCACATCTAACAAGAGACCTGCAGTTACTAGAAAAGATGTGTATCCTAAATAAGTTCAGGCTACCTAAATATCCAGGAAGAATATTATCAATAGAAAACTGTAATAATAAAGCTATTGCTGTGCATTGTCTACACTATGTCTTGTTTAAATTTATCCTTTATTCTTTATTAGAGTGTGTCTGTGTTGCCCCCCCCCCCCCTCCCGCCACCTCCGTGACTTTACAGCGGTAGATGCCTCCTTTTAAATTCTCTACCAAACTACAAAAAATCTTCCAATCTCTGATTTTAACTAAGTTGTTAGGATCACAGCTAACAGTAGAAGCTTTCCTCTGTGAAGAAATAGAATAATTTCGCTGAGCTGTTTGGACACAGGCAGAGCGCACGTCCTACTGCTATGAGACGCTGAACAAGAAAGGCTGAATTTTTCAGCCAATCGCAACCATACACATCCCCCCAGTCATGACGTCGCACACACATCTCATCCTGCTCTATTCTGTAAGCTGATTTGCTGGCCGCCAAAATGACAGGAAGCGCTGAAAATGGGCCCCGATCTTAATGATGATGCACAGATTTTAACCTAAATTATCGCATGATCTAAAAATTTCGATCAACATAAAAACTGTGCCGATTTCAACTTTGTCGATAATCATCGCTAAACACTAGTTGTCTTGCTACAAGGATTTATTTTTTTGTTAAAGATCTTGCAAAAACAAGTCACTTTGTAATATATGTCCATTAACAGTGTCCTACCTATTCCTAGATATCCCCTCTTTATCGGCTGCATCACCACATCAGGTCACTATAGCTTCAGACCTGTTTGATCTATCCTGATAATCTGCCAGCACTGGTTACTATAGCTACAGACCTGGCTTCTACTGCAGCCTAGTGGAAGCCAGTAAACACGCCCCTGAATTCAAAATGGAACCAAGAAAACAGGACTGAGGTAAGATGAATCAATGTAGTGAGACAACCCCTTTAACTTAAAAAGATCTTACAGGAAAATAAATGTTGGAGATGTAGGCCTGCAGTAAAATGCTATTTATACATCGGCTGTCCAATAATTCAACATTTTTAAGTAATATGGCAAAGCATCTCATGTAAATATGCACAAGTAACATATCACTTTCTCATAAACTGATTTTGTTTTAGCTACACCAAAATAACTTGTCTACCATACTTTTAATGGCAGCAAAATTGCTTAGAGCCCTTAAGTGGAAATCCATAGACTTACCAACCGTGGTGCAGCTGCTAGAAAAAGCTTTTTAAATTTCTAGGGTATATTGCCAGTTAAAAAATAAACATACACAAATTATTTATTACACTGGAAAATCCTACAGAAATTTTTCAATGTTCTAGGTTTGTCACAGACCTTACCTCACATAAACCCCCTACATATCCATATTTACATACCAACATAATTACACATGTCACATAATCCGCTCTACAAAAGAAAATTAAAGATGTACTGTGGAATCCAAAAATAGTTCAACTGTTGTGATCAACAAAAGGAAATAATTCTTTAGTACTTTGTTAAGTATGTGTGTGCCCTTTCCTATTATACACTACACTAGAAGACTGGTGAGTGCCACAAGTTATTTCCTCTTTACTTGGAATATAGTTACATACCCTTGTTTTTGCTGAACACCATCTAGGGAACTATATATCATGGCATCCTGTACTCTGCTGTTTGGGCCCATTACAAGTTAATTTGATCAATATTCTTTATATGTGACTATTTTTTTTTTTTAAATATAACCCTGCAATACGCTTTGTCACAACTTTACCTCTAATCTGTCTGGAGTGTTCCTTGGTTTTCATGATGCTGCTTGTTCACTAATGTTTTCTAACAAACCTTTGTGGCCTCACAAAACATCTCTAGTTCTACTGAGAATAAATTACATACAGATGTACTATATTTACTAATTATGTGACTTCTAAAGGCAATTGGATTTTATTTTGGGGTATCAGAGTACAGAGGGCTGAAAACATATGCATGCCACATTTTTTTTTAAATTTGCAAATATTTGGAAATTCACAATTCATCTTATCAATACAATACTGTTAAATATGTGACTATAAAGTTAACCCTTTAAGGCACCATGACGTTCCTGAACTTCATGGTTCACTGCCTGTTAATGCACCATGATGTCCAGGAACGTCATGAAAGCTTTCTGTCTCCCTGTGCAGAGATAAGATGAAAGCTGTATGCTAATTGCGTTTCTGACAGCTAATTGGGCTCATCTACACAGCGGGTGATCAATCATTGCAGTCCTGTGATCCCCATGCTGAGGATCACTGGGTTTGGGTCATCAGTCTGCTGACTCACACCATTACAGCTGATTACATGTCCCAGGGCTCTGTTCTGTGAGAGAGAGTGAGGAGATTGTATTCTGTGCTGGGTCCTAGTGCCCTGTGCTGCGATCTGGGCTGTCACAGCCTGAAATACTTTATTAACCCCTCTACTGCCTAATCACTTCACTGCCCCTGTGATCTATTTGTGGCAGCTGTCTGATCCAGCAATTTTCTGCCAGTGATCATCACTGGCTCATACAGTGAAAAACACACAAAAAATTAACCCCTTCATTGCCAAGTCCCTGTTCCCCTCACTCATATTGTTATAGCTGTCTGATCAGTTAAAAAGACAGTTTGTAACTTCTGTTCCCACATCTTCACTGCCCATCACTACCCCAATAAAGCGAAAAATATTCTAAAACAAGAAGGGCTCCTTCAATTCTGAGGCCTGTGGAAGAGTCCAAAAAGCGCATATGGGCCACAAGGGGATATTTCTAAAAACTGCATAATAAGGAGAATCATTATTGAGTTGCAATTTCTTGGTTTAAAATCTATGGGGTTCCAATGAATAATGATCAAAAATCGGAAATCTGCAAAAAAGTTAAAATTTTGAATTTCACTTTCACTTTTAATTTAAATTTTTGTGAAATACCTAAAAATTAATAAACTTCCTAAATGCTGTTTTGACTATGTTAAGGGATGTTTGTTTTCTGAAATGGAGTCATTTATGGGTTTTTAACATACAAGCCCCTCAACACCACAACAGAAGTGGCCTGGTTCCAAAAAAAAATTTGTTCAGCAAATTTTCTTGAAAATTTTAAACTTTGCTACTAAATTTTAAAGCCCCCAAATGTCTTAAAAAATACTAGGATGTTTAAAACAAATCATGCCAACACAAAGTAGACATATGGTAGATGTTCATTATTTACTATTTTGTTTGGTGACTATGTGGGCCTTGCACACAGAAATTTTAAACTTTGAAAATGGCAACATTTTTTTTCCAAATTTTTTACAAAATTTTCATATTTTTCACACATAAAAAAGGAATTTATTGACAAAAATTATATGATAAATTAAATCACAATGTTTCACGAGAAAACAATCTCTGAATTTACATGGGATAGGTAAAAGTGTGAAAAAGTTATTCACAGATAAAGTGGCACATGTCAGATTTGAAAAAAAGGGCTTTGTCCTTAACTCCAAAACAGGCTTAGACCTTAAAGGGTTAAAAATGAGGAATAGTTCAAAGGGTATGAATCCGTTTGCAAGTCACATTGTTATTCCAATTATTTAGGGATGTGAAATTACCAAAAAACCACAGTTTTGGCGTTGGGAATTTTTTTTCTTCTACGGGGTTCACCATGCAGGATAAATGATGGTAAATTCTAATAGATTGGACTTTTATGGATTCAGCAATACCAATTATGTGTAACTTTTATTGTTATTATTTTAACTGTAATGGCAATAGAGAATGAAAAGGTACTCTATTTAGATGCCGTGGCTTCTGAAGAGTCAAACAGTTGGGATCGGAGCTGTTTTTGATCTTGGCTGATAGCAGTAGGTGTCAGCAGTAAGTATGAGCTAGTACCAACCATGTAAAGAACGGGCTGAGCCCCAGAGCCCACTCCATACCCACTTAACAGCAGAATGACAAACATGTATGTCATTATTGTGCTTAGGGGTTACATTATGGGGAAGTTTTATAAAAAGTTATTTTACTTAATTTTAATAAAAATAATTCCATTATGGTGTTCTGTGTTCTATGTGTATACTTCACTGCCTTTTTTTAGGCATTTGAGATAAGCAGACCGTTATCTGATTACCTTCACATCACTATCCTCTTGATACCTAATACATAATTTAATTCAGACTTAAAAAAAGGAAGAAAACCTTTTTTATGCTGTTGTGTGAAAACAGAATCATATGGTGGACTTTTACTTCTCTACAATATAGTACTTATAGTTAAAAGATGTAAACGATTTGCACTCTATTACTATAGTTTAATGGAATAAATGTTTTAAACTGCATTGTCCACATATAAGAGATAAAGACATATTAATCAGACGAGTAGATGTGATAATCACAATCGATAAAGTAGTGGTAGATTAGGTAATTACGTTGTGGTTTGCAGAGGTCAGAGTTGCCAGGTAATGTAGTATAGCTGTTCATCATATGATGCCTGTTATTTATAGATAAGCTTTAGCACTGCTATTCTTGTCTCTTCGATGCTGCCGGGACATCTCCTGTATCCAAACATACATAATGCCTGTTTACATCCATGGATCTTCCGGCAATGTAATCCTCTCTTCAATTTAATTAGCCAAATACTGGGGTAAAATATTTTATACACAAAGGGCGACATGTATGAACGGGCTTTACGCCTGTTTTTCTGGTGTATAGTGCGCCTCCCGGCCCGAATCCTCCTGTCGGACGCAGGGATGCAGTGTTAGGCGCAACGTTCGCCACTTTCAGCTGCGCCCCGCATGAAGGGGCGGGCAGTGGGCGCGGTGTGGGCGCGGTGTAGGCGTTCCGGGGCGGGACGCGCCGCGCTCGTATACTCCGAGGCATGTACGATCGCGAGTCGGCAAAGCGAGGCGCAATGCAGCGCTCGGCAGCTCCGACAAGCAGACCTGGTTTATTTTGGTCTAAATGCTCCGGCGGCGGCGAAGTGAAGCAGGATCGGAACATGCGAGGAAGCAGATCGAAGATCGCGACAGAAATCTCGGCGCTCAGCTCCGTGCAGCAGGAGTATGAATCCGAAAAAATCGCCTTTATAAAGGCGGAAAACATTCTCAGAAAAGAGCTCAACCTCAAAAATAAACATAATAAAAAAAAAAAATCACTTTCCAAAAATCTAGAACGGCGCAATATCAAGAAATCGGATATTGTAAATTGCCGGGAAATACAGTAATTCAAATTCTGAAAGCTATTCTGATTGGTCGGCATAAACCGGCCAATCAGAATAGGAGCGACAGTGAACCATTAAAACCTATGGAGAACGATTGACCAATCAGAATCAATGGCGGGACAGTTCAAAATACAGTAAAAATGCAGAAAAGAGCTGATTGGTTGAGCTAGCGGGGGCTTGGCTATCTTGGCATATCAGAATAGGAGCGACAAAGACCCATTATAGCTTATGGAGAATTTTGAACCAATCAAAATTCAAGGTGGGACAGTTCAAAATACAGTAAAAATGCTGAAAAGAGCTGATTGGCTGAGCTAGCAGGGGCTTGGCTATCCCAGCCAATCAAAGCGCAAGCTACTTCTCCTATTGTAGTCTATGGAGAGATGGGCGCAATGAAATCTCGGCTCTCACCGCCGTATGGCATGGAGTATTAATAAAAAAATCATTTTTTTTAAGTGTAAAACATTATCAGATAAAGCGCTGAAACCTTCTATAAACATACATTAATAAAATCCCTAACAACGCGTTTGTCGCCGAGACCGGCGCTACATCAGGAATTGCAATAGAGAGAATTGCCAGGAAATACAGTAATTCAAATTGTTTAAGCGCTTCTCATTGGCCGGCAGAAGCCAGCCAATCAGAATAGGAGCGACAAAGACCCATTAAAAGCTATGGAGAAGTTTTGACCAATCAGAATAGCAGCGACAGTGTCCCATTATAACCTATGGAGAACTATTGACCAATCAGAATATGAGCGACAAAGACCCATTATATCCTATGGAGAAGTTTTGACCAATCAAAATCCAAGGTGGGACAGTTCAAAATACAGTAAAAATATAGAAAAGAGCTGATTGGCTGAGCTAGCGGTGGCTTGGCTATCCCAGCCAATCAGAGCGCGAGCTACTTCTCCCATTGTAGTCTATGGAGAAAATTGACCAATCATATTCCAAGGCGGGACAGTTCAAAATACAGTAAAAAGGCAGAAACGAGCTGATTGGTGAGCTAGTGGGGACTCGTCCAGCTTAGCCAATCAGAGCGCAAGCTACTTTCTCATAGAGTTCTATGGGGAAAAGAAATTCCGAGCAAGCTCTGTGATTGGCTAAGTTAAAAGAGGCGCCGTTATTTGGACCAATGGGAGAGCGAGCGACGCTCCTATGGGTTTTCTAATGCAATCTGAAATAAAACTGTACATGGCCGAAAGCAAATTATAAGACTACAGAAGTTGTCCCGATGTGTATATAAAATGAATAATAATATGGGGGTAACAGAAAAAAAAATATTAATTCATTAAAATCATGTTTATTTCTTTATTTTCGTTATCCAAGGATCAATAGTATGGGTGCAACGAAAATAAAGAAATAAACATGATTTGATTGATGTAATATTTTTTTTTCGTTACCATAGGATATAATGGGCCACTGTGGCTCCTATTCTGATTGGCTGGTTTATGCCGACCAATCAGAAGAGCTTAAACAATTTGAATTACTGTATTTCCCGGCGATTCTCTCTATTGCAATTCCCTATGATTTATTTTTACAGAAGGTTTTAGCTCTTTATCTGATAATGTTTTACACTTACCGTATTTTTCGGACTATAAGGCGCACATAAAAGCCTAAGATTTTCTCAGAAATCGAAAGTGCGCCTTATAGTCCGGTGCGCCTTATATATGAATCAATTCTTCACTTTCAGTTTTCAGTTTTCAGTCTTTGTTCAGAACGTATTTACAGCTAATTTAGTGACACTGATTTGTAACTGATTTGCAACTGATTTACAATAGTAAATACGTTCCGAAATCAGTTACAAATCAGTTGCAAATAAGTGCCACTGGCGCGTATTTCGCGCCGGATTTACAACCCATTCTTTACAGCGGGTGATTCCGTCGCGAAAAAGGGCACAATAAGTGGCAGGACCATTGTAAATCCGGCCGTATTGCGGCTGCAATCCGCGGCGGCAATACGGCATGAAAAAATGAAGAATGGCCTATACGGCTACCATAGTCAGAAGCGTCACTACGTGCGGTGATACGTACAGCTCTGTGTGCAGAATATCTGTGTTTCAACATTGTCTGTGCATTCAATACCGTACTGTAAATTTTTTATACCCACTACCCGAAAAATGCCTCCTGTTAAGAGACATGCTTATGATGCTGATTTTAAGCTTAAAGCTATAAGTCATGCAGTAGAGCATGGAAATAGAGCAGCTGCCAGAGAATTCAACATTAATGAATCAATGGTGCGTAAGTGGAGGAAACAAGAAGATGCCCTGCGCCAGGTAAAGAAGACCAAACTGAGTTTCAGAGGAAACAAAGCAAGGTGGCCACATCTGGAGGACAAACTAGAACAGTGGGTTATTGAACAGAGAAGCGCAGCTAGAAGCGTCTCCACTGTCTCTATTAGACTCAAAGCCACAGCATTAGCACGCGAACTGGAGATCAAGGACTTTCAAGGTGGTCCTTCATGGTGCTTTCGTTTCATGAAAAGGCGTAATCTCTCCATCCGCACCAGAACTACTGTCTGCCAGCAGCTGCCAAAGGATTATGAAGAGAAGCTGGCCATTTTCCGCACCTACTGCAGAGCCAAGATAAGTGAAAAGAATATCCAGCCAGAACACATCACTAACATGGATGAGGTCCCCCTCACTTTTGATATCCCTGTACAACGTACTGTTGAGAAAACAGGGACCAGTACGGTCTCTATACGTACCACAGGACATGAGAAGTCCTCTTTCACTGTGGTTCTCGCCTGTCAGGCTAATGGCCAGAAACTAACACCCATGGTCATTTTTAAGAGGAAGACTTTGCCCAAAGAACAGTTTCCAGCTGGTGTCATCATCAAGGCTAACCCAAAGGGCTGGATGGACGAGGAGAAGATGAGTGAGTGGCTGAGGGAGGTCTATGTCAAGAGACCGGATGGATTTTTTTCACCAATCCCCATCCCTATTGGTCTGTGACTCCATGCGTGCCCATTTGACCGATACTGTCAAAGCCCAAGTGAAGAAAACAAATTCACTGCTTGCTGTCATTCCGGGTGGATTAACCAAAGAGCTCCAGCCGCTAGATATTGGTGTCAACAGGGCATTTAAGGTTAAATTGCGAGCTGCATGGGAGAATTGGATGACAGAAGGTGACCACACATTCACCAAAACAGGGAGGCAAAAGCTGTGCCAGTTATGCCACTATGTGCAAGTGGATCGTGGATGCCTGGGAGAAGGTATCAGCCTCCAGTATCATCCGAGCTTTCAAGAAGGCTGGAATCATCACTGAAGAGCTAAGCAGCAGCAACGAGACTGACTCAGATAATGATGAGGGGGACCCGAGAATGCTTGATGCAGAAGTCGCGCAACTGTTTAACTCTGACACTGAAGATTAAGAATTTGATGAATTTATGGGGGATGAATGAACTGAAAAAGTACTGTAAGTGTATTGATTTTTGTTACAACTTTACAAGTTGAGAGTTATTGTGAAAGTGTTGAATAAAGTTTGGCTTTCGCTCTGAACTTTGTTTCATTTAATGCGCCGCACCTTATAGTCTGGTGCGCCTTATAGTCCGGTGCGCCTTATATATGAACGGCGCTCAATGTTAATGCGCTCAATGTTAATGTGCCTTATTGTCCGGTGCGCTTTATAGTCCGAAAAATACGGTAATAAAAAGGATTTTTTTATTAATACTACATGCCGCACGGCGCTGAGCGCCGTGATTTCAGTGCGCCGATCTCTCCATAGACTACAATGGGAGAAGTAGCTCGCGCTCTGATTGGCTGGGAAAGCCAAGCCCCCGCTAGCTCAGCAAATCAGCTCTTTTCTGTCTTTTTACTATATTTTGAACTGTCCCGCCTTGGATTTTGATCGATCTATATTTCTCCATAGGTTATAATGGGACACTGTCGCTCCTATTCTGATTGGCTGGCTTCTGCCGACCAATGAGAAGCACTTAAACAATTTGAATTACTGTATTTCCCGGCAATTCTCTTTATTGCAATTCCCTATGTAGCGCCAGTCTCGGCGACAAACGCGTTGTTCGAGATTTTAGTGCTTTATTTTTAAATAAGCTTTCAGCACTTTATCTGATAATGTTTTACACTTAATAAAAATGAGTTTTTTATTTATACTCCATGCCGCACGGCGCTGAGAGCGGAGATTTCATTGCGCCGATCTCTCCATAGACTACAATGGGAGATGTAGCTCGCGCTCTGATTGGCTGGGATAGCCAAGCCACCGCTTGCTCAGCCAATCAGCTCTTTTCTGTCTTTTTACTGTATTTTGAACTGTCCCGCCTTGGATTTTGATTGGTCAAAACTTCTCCATAGGATATAATGGGTCTTTGTCGCTCCTATTCTGATTGGTCAATAGTTCTTCATAGTTTTAATGGGACACTGTCGCTCCTATTCTGATTGGCTGGTTTATGCCGACCAATGAGAAGCGCTTAAACAATTTGAATTACTGTATTTCCCCGGCAATTCTCTTATTGCAATTCCTGAGTAGCGCCGGTCTTGGCGACAAACGCTTTGTTAGGGATTATATTAATGTATGTTTATAGAAGGTTCAGCGCTTTATACTGATAATGTTTTACACTTAATAAAAATGATTTTTTAGTTTACTCCATGCCTCACGGCGCTGAGAGCCGAGATTGCATGGCGCCGATCTCTCCATAGACTACAATGGGAGAAGTAGCTCGCGCTCTGATTGGCTGGGATAGTCAAGCCCCCGCTAGCTCAACCAATCAGCTCTATTCTGCATTTTTACTGTATTTTGAACTGTCCCGCCTTTGATTCTGATTGGTCAATAGTTCTCCATAGGTTTTAATGGGTCTTTGTCGCTCCTATTCTGATTGGCCAGTTTATGCCGACCAATGAGAATAGCTTTCAGAATTTGAATTACTGTATTTCCCGCTAATTTCCTATATCCTAATTCTTGAATTAGGATATTGGAAAGTGATTTTGTTTTATGTATTTTTTATTTTTAAGGTTTCAGCTCTTTTCCTGAGAATGTTGAACGCCTTTATAAAGGCGATTTTTGATTCATACTCCGCACCGACATGTGGAATGATTTCTCGCTGTTCTCCAGCCTGTCTCGCATCGGAACAGATTTTCGGCGCAGTCCCGCACGGCGTCTAAGTCCCGCACTGCACCCATGTCCCCGCACTGTGCCCCACACACTGGCGAGGCGCAGGGAACTTTTCGCCGCATGTACGAGTGCACCTCCTCGGACGGCAAATCATAGGCGCAGCGCCGCACTGCGCCTCCACTGCGCACACACTGGCGAGGCGCGGCGGACTTTTCCCCGCATGGATGACCGCACTACCTCCGGCGGTGAATCTCAGGCGCAGCGCCGCACTGCGCCTAAGTCCCGCACTGCGCCTAACACACCGGCGAGGTGCGGCGGACTTTACATTGTATGTATGAGCGCACACCGGCCCCGACATAAATCAGGCGCAGATTTCGCGGAAATCTAGTGGAAAAGCACGCCCCGACCCGGCGAGCTTCATACATGTCGCCCAAAAGGTTAATATAGGATGAGTTTTTGTGGCTCAGAGAAAAGCAATTTAATTCTTCTAAATGGTGGCTTTTAACAATTCTACCCAGCTTTGGGCAATCCCTCCTCTGTGCTATGGAAAGCTCCAGTGATATCTATCCATACATGGATGGTGACATCACTAAGGCTGGATTCACAAGGCGTATACCTGTGCATGCCGCTATACGTCTGCTGTTGAATATACGCGCTGGCCAGCACGTACTTACATCAGCGCTCTGACCTGGCTCCCATTCACTTTAACTCTCCCCGGGAAAAACGTCAGGTAATCATAGCACTCAAGGAGTGCTATGATTTTACTGTATTTGTGAGGTGTACTTCGGGCACATTGCAGCACAATTGGTTGAACTTGAAGGACACGTGTCTTTTTTCAACCATACTAACTATGTAACAATTACTCTCCGAAGTACGTCCCGCAAATACGCCATGTAAGACTTGACAAAGGTATCATTAAATGGATACTTGTAACAGATATGATACTTTGTTATCCATCACCAATAGAATTATATGGTTTCTGTTTAACAGCTACAATTTATTTTACCAGATCTCACTGTCCTTTTTTCCTGGATACTAATATATACCGGCCAGATAGGGCCAAAAGGACAACTTGTTTTACCTCTGTCTGATAATGTAACCATATAAAACTGATTGATCCATTTCCTGTGTACATGTATGTCAGGAACATTCTTTATAAAAGCGTGTTATAGTGTTAGAATTCCCAGGCTTTACAGTCAGGAATAATGTAGCTACTGTTGATTTTTTACCTCTTTAGAATGAGTTTTGTATTCCTTTTTGCAGAATAGAAAGGAATATACTTCAGGAATGTTAATACAAAGATATTTGAACCTTTCTATTATGAATGCAAGACTCAGATAATTTTCTAACACCATCTCCCTTCTCTCCCAAGCTTTATTAAGTTCACATCACTGTAGAACACTTCAGTGATATCACTTTGATTCACTAGACCTAGGGGTTCAGGCCTTAGTATTCACATTAAATTGCATCATTAATAATTATTATTCTGTTGGTGTCCATATCACAGCTGTATGAAGTCAGCCTTATTCTTTTTGAATTTCAATTTTACTGTGACCATCATGCACCATAAGTAGTACTGTAGTTGTATCTTAGATACAAAACCTGAACCAAGACAGGAGAAAAAGGGCAAAACCTACAGTTATATAATACACAAAATACTTTATTTCAAAGTAGGGATTAAAAACAATTCACCACGTCTCCCGGCTTCTGTAGGACCTGGCACGGTTTCTGTTGGCTGCTCCCGGACTGATAAATTGACTCCTGGGTAAAGTAGTTAGTCCTTACACAGAATTAGCCCCACTGCATTACACCAAGGCTAGTAATGTCATGTAGGCATACTGTGAGACGAATTTCAGCTCACAGTAACCATTCAGATCATTACTAGTCTTGATGGGTCAGTTTATCCACACCAGTAATATCACCTTTGAAGCTGCTGATATGATCTCAGTAGGGGTGGTAATTCACCCTCAATAGAAGTCATGTCAGCTCCTACATAGGTGATATTAATAGGGTGATTATAGAGGCTGAAATGACTCATAAAGGCTATTAATGGTATGTATGGATACTATGGGATGAATAAAATGAAATTAAACATTTATAGTATATACCAAGGATATGTCCTATATGTCTGTAACGTGTGGGTTTGGGCTGGGACAAGGGATAGGTTAAAGTAGGTCCTTTCCTAGGATATAATTTAAAATATGATGTAAGGGGATGCAATTTAATCGTGAAAAAAAAATCCAAATTTTCTGGTACCATCATGTGAGTCTGTGTGTCAGAGGAACTCCATTATCCCCAATGAGATAACTGCCCCAATCCTAGTGTTGTTGTTTTCTTAACTAAAATTGCAGTATTCAGGTTAAATTGCCGTGTTGGCACTAAGTGATAAATAAGTGGGCTTTGAGTTGCAGTTTGGGTACTCAGTCTCTAAAAGGTTCACCATCCCTGTGTTATGATGATCTGTTTGGTTCACTACGACTGTAAAAGGGTACAGGTCTCAGATTGTAGTATACACCTGAAACTGCATCATACAACTGTTTGATTTTGTTAGATTGTTCCTTTAATAGGCTCAATCACGCAGACTCATAAGTTTTAGTTGCCTGGATGCTTCATCGGGGTCATGCCAGGCTATATAGGTGCAGTAGAGAACACTAATCTGTCTTTGTAAATAAAAAAAAAATCACTCAACTGGAGCCAGTGGTATTTAGAACAGAATCTCTTAATTAAAATGATTCATTACAGATCCAGCCATTCTATATCCTCTATGTAGAACTCTAGGTTCTCAAGGTCCACAGTAATATGGCAATAACTTGAAAACTTCACATTTATTTCTAAGGGTCCAAAAGAAAAGAAAATGAAGCTGAATAATAATAATAATAATAATAATAATAATAATAAAAAAAAAACAACTTTAGTATTTGTGTCTGTATTCTTACTCAACATCTAGACACAGCCCCAGATGAGGCTGCATGAGAAAATCACTGTATAAACTATTCCTTTGTATGTTCACTGAAGCATTACAGCTCATTTTAATAAACTGTATGAACTACGTCTTCCTAATCTTCAAGGTCAAAAAGCCTTCTGACGAATTTGAGATGTGCCAAAAAGACTGCTGGGTCTACCCTGGACTGTTGATGTTAAGGACACTAAATAGAAGCTGCCAAATATAGTAGTCTGTGACCAAAGTTAATTAATTTAGCTACACACATTGGATTAAGGAGCATAAGAGTAAGAATACCTTTGTGTATCATAATGCAAATCTAAGAACAAAAGTGAAGATCTTAACTCAGGCATTATTGGTTTGATGCTCTGAACCATAAATCATTTGATGAATAATTCAACAAGAATAGAATTACTAGGTCACTGGCTCAAATTAAGTTGTACTATGAAGTGTAGGAAGTGCCTTCCCCTTGACAGTATTAGATCACAATTGACTAGAAATCTCAAGGATGAGCAACTTGATCTACAGTAGAATGATTAATAGCTGCAAGAAATGGGCTAAAGCTGACTTGATTCAAACAAAACGGAAGCTAAATAGTTAAAAAAGAGTGAACAGGTTAATTATTTTGCAGCACTTAGATGCTTCTGTCTGACCTAAATAGCTCTATGTATTGCAGCTGGGGTCCTTTGAAATATTTATTGGACCATTCAAGCAGATTAAAAGGCAAATGCAGCAATTTAAGGGTTTCACATTTAACCCCATAATTACCCGAGGCAGTAGCCTCACTGAGTTAGCTATCCTAAAAATGGCAGTCTTGCCATGACTTTTACTCTGTAACATGCAGGTTTTGTCTATGCAAACCAAGGGCCACATGTATGAAAACTGTCTAGGTCTAAAATTCACTTTGTTGCCCATAGCAGCCAATCACAGCGCCCATTTAATTTCATATGGTGCTCTGGAAAAATGAGAGGGGGCGCTCTGATTGGTTGCTATGGGCAACAAGGTGAGTTTTAGACCTAACCAGTTTTCTTTCATGTGGCCCAAAAGTCAAATACGAACTTACAAAGGCTTAATACATCTAAATGGTGAAAAGTTAGTCTATCACACCCCCAAAGATATATTTTTTTTAGTTTTTTCAATCATCAGATGGTATCCCCAAACACATTTTGATTGGTCATTCAGGAGCAAAGGAGGTTTTTAAAAGCAAACCTGGATGAACAAGCAACAGCAAATGTGGATGAACAAGCAACAGACCGATGTCAGAGGCCAATAGGTGTCAGGCTAGCTAGATCAAGAACTAAGGGGGTTGTGCCAAGAAAGACATTTATCACCTATCCACAGAATAGGTGGTAAATTTTGGATCACTGGGGGTTCAACTGCTGGGACACCACAAATAGCTAAAACGGGGCTTACACAGCAAGGAAGTCTTTGAATGGAGCAGTGGCCAAATATATGTACTAATGCCCCATCCAAAGTCTTTGAGACCGACAGAGATAGCTGAGTACAGCGCTCAGCTATGTCCATTGATCTCACTATGAATGGAGCAGCTGTGCACGTATTTGGCCGCCACTGCTCCATTCAAAGAGTTTCTTGCTGCACATAAACAGCCAGAATGAGGGATATGGGGGCCCCTGTTTTTGTGATCAGTGGGGGTTCCAGAAGATCTGACATTTATCACCTCTCTTGTGGATTAGTGATAAATTTATTTTGTGGTACAATCCCCTTAAGTTAAGGTAGAGGTGAAAGACAATACATGGACAACAATTTATTAAAGAATAGTGATATCAAGACAACAATTTCACCAAGGAATGACTGACATTGATGCCACAGGTGCATTTACAGACATTTAAAGGCATCCCAAAAAGTTAGTTTGTACGTGCTTAATTTATGTGTTCGGAAGATAAAACTTACTATGAGCAAATAAAAAAATTGGTTAATAAATTTTCTGCATGTAATGATCAGGGGGATCTAGAAAAAGTGCGGATGGAAATAATGCAGAAAGAAAGAACACAAGTCTTTATACCTAAGAAATAGACCAAACAGAATAAAATCCTCTATATTATTACTTATAATCAACATAGTGCTTTGGTAAAAGCAACCATTAAAAAGCATTGGTAAATATTGTCCAGTGATCCCAGCTATGGTACTCTATTCAGGGATGATCCGCAGTTTGTGTACAGAAAGGGTCGTACCATAGGTAATTCTTTGGTATATTAAAACTCGTCACAAGATAAGGTAGGATCTATTGGCCACAACAAAAAATGGCACCTATCCCTGTTTAGGTTGCCAGAATTGCCATTCTATAGTTAAGAGCCCTGTCATTTACCACCCAATCAAAGGCTTTAAAATAACGCTAAAAGGCTTTTTTAACTTGCAATACCAAAAGTGTAGTCTATTTTTTGAAATGCCCGTGTGGGATGGGCTACGTTGGCCAAACTGCACGTAGTATTAAAATTCACGCTAATGAACATCGATCGGCAATACGCATGTATAAAAAGAAAATAAGAGGTTAGTGGTGGTATTGAACCCGCAAACCCACCAAAAACTAAATATGGAGAAATACTGTTGCAGAAGACTTCTTTGATGAACGCCACGGGGCATCCGAACTCCGTTGGTGGTTGTTAGAAGAAGTGCAGGGCACAGAAGGTAAATTATTGGAGAAACGACTGCTCCGCAGAGAGGCAGACTGGATGTTTAAGCTGAGTACACTTTGGGATTAAATGAAGCATTCAACTTGAAGGTTTTTCTGTAGTGGTGCTGATGCACTTAGTATTTTTAATTGTACTGATTCATTAGCTATTGTAACTGTTTTACTTTGCTTTTGTTGTTGCTTTTCTAATGTTAGATAATAGCCTATCTAAGTGCTGCAGTACTCACTCTGCACATGCTTGCATACAGTTGTGTGCTTAGCTCCCTGTCAGCCAGCCATTCCTACCATAATGGACTTTCTCTGCTACCTACTCAAGATCTACTATTTGGTACTTTAAACTCATGTTGGACTCAAGCTGGCACAGTGAGATGGACTAATATACGCAAGTACCATAAATATTTGAATAATTTTATTAATTTTCATAAATAAAGTGAAATATATATATATTTTTTTTTGGATCTTAACTTGTGAATATGAAGTTATGCTACAGGTCCATGCAGCCAAACACCACAGGAGATCCTGGGCATGTTACAAATGTACATTACCGTTCAAAAGTTTTGGGTCACCAAGAGAATTTTTTGTTTTCCCTGAAAACTCATACTTTTATTTATCAAATGAGTTGCAAAATGAATAGAAATAAAGTCCAGACATTGACAAGGTTAGAAATAATGATTTTTATTTGAAATAATAATTTTCTGCTTCAAACTTTGCTTTCGTCAAATAATGCTCCCATTGCAGGAATTCCAGCATTGCAGACCTTTGGCATTCTAGCTGTTAATTTGCTGAGATAATCTGGAGAAATTTCACCCCATGCTTCCAGAAGCCTCTCCCACAAGTTTGATTGGCTTGATGGGCACTTTTCGCGTACTATACGGTCAAGCTGCTCCCACAACAGCTCAATGGGCTTGAGATCTGGTGACTGCGCTGGCCACTCCATTACAAATAAAATACCAGCTGCCTGCTTCTTCCCTAAATAGTTCTTGCATAATTTGGAGGTTTGCTTTGGGTCATTGTCCTGTTGCAGGTTGATATTGGCTCCAATCAAGCGCTGTCCACAGGGTATGGCATGGCGTTGCAAAATGGAGTGATAGCCTTCCTTATGCAAAATCCTTTTTACATTGTACAGATCTCCCACGTTACCAGCACCAATGCAACCCCAGACCATCATATTATCTCCACCATGCTTAACAGATGGCGTCAGGCACTCTTCCAGCTTCTTTTCAGTTGTTCTGCGTCTCACAAATGTTCTTCTGTGTGATCCAAACACCTCAAACTTCGATTCGTCTGTCCATAACACTTTTTTCCAATTTTCGTCTGTCCAATGTCTGTGTTCTTTAGCCATATTAATCTTTTCCTTTTAATTGCCAGTCTCAGATATGGCTTTTTCTTTGAAACTTTGCCCTGAAGGCCAGCATCCCAGAGTCGGATCTTCACTGTAGACATTGACACCGGCGTTTTGCAGGTACTATTTAATGAATCTGCCAGTTGAGGACCTGTGAGGCGTCGATTTCTCAAACTAGAGGCTCTAATGTACTTGTCTTGTTGCTCAGTTGTGCAGCAGAGCCTCCCACTTCTCTTTCTACTCTGGTTAGAGCCTGTTTGTGTTCTCCTCTGAAGGGAGTAGTACACACCATTGTAGGAAATCTTCAGTTTCTTGGCAATTTCTCGCATGAAATTGCCTTCACCTTTCAGCACTAGAATAGACTGTCGAGTTTCACATGAAAGTTCTCTTTTTCTGGCCACTTTGCAAGTTTAATCGAACCAACAAATGTAATGCTCCAGATTCTCAACTAGCTCAAAGGAAGGTCAGTTTTATAGCTTCTCTAATCAGCAAAACTGCTTTCAGCTGTGCTAACATCCTTGCACAATGGTTTGTAAGGGTGTTCAAAATATCCAATAGCTTTCTTACACAGTTAGCGAACATTGAACACTGGAGTGATGGTTGTTGGAAATGGGCCTCTATGCAACTATGTAGATATTGTATTAACAACCAGACGTTTGCAGCTAGAATAGTCATTTACCACATTAACAATGTATAGAATGAATTTCTGATTCATTTAATGTTAGCTTCATTGAAAAAACTGTGCTTTTCTTTCAAAAATAAGGACATTTCTAAGTGACCCCAAACTTTTGAACAGTAGTATAAGTGAAGATTGTAAAGTACAAGACACACAAGTCCAGCTGCGAAGTGCCAAATGTTCCTCTCAATCTAGATCAAATAATTATAATGGAGAAACAATAAAATGTACCCTTTAATAAATACTAGTAAAACAGCCAAGTAGACCCACAATCACCAAAAACACAAGGTATAAGAGACAAAATCATAACTCTAGACTGTGCATCTAAGAAATAAATACAAAATAAATAATCCACCTTGAATAGAATAAGAAAAGGAACAATTTTACCAGTGATGTCTTCAGGGTAGGAAAATGCTGTGCCACATCAAAATGGACCTACAAGTCCATAAAGTGCCTGAAAAGCCCTAGAAACCTAACAAACAGGACAATCGGCCTAATTCGGGGGACCCCACCAGGACGCTTGCCCTAAACAGATGTCCCTATGACTAAACAGATGTCCCTGCATGTCTCGATCGCCCTTAAATACCAACAGATCTCCTCAGAGGACTAAGATATGTGGCTATAGATAGCAGCCAAGCAAAAAGCCATAATAGACAACAAAAGTCCCATGGCAAATAGGAACATACAAGTAACAGTGGTGGGATCTAGAATAGGTAGGGAGTTAGAACATATGGCTCCAGTATGCACAAAGCCTACATATGGTATATAAAGACCATTTCCCCATATACCTAAAGTTGTAATAGACATTTGAAAATGACAAGGGTGAAATCACTCTATGCGTATGACGCTATCAACCCGCATTAGTAATAAGTTAAAGCATCACAGGCAAAAAAAATATGAATAACTGAAAATAGTACTGTGATCTCAGCCTCAACACCCATGAAATCTAAAAATGGCTTAATATTTGATGAGACAATTAAGATACTCTTTGTAATCTAACCAATTTTAAAGCAGGTAGTTAACATGGAAAGAAAATATGAATTCATTTATCAAATGTTAGAATGACATTATGAAGATTTTATATGAGTAGTGTTAAAAGGAAATTATTTACAGAAGGCTTTCAAAGAGTGTACTAATGAGATCTCATATAATAAATTCCCACTTGTATCATTTCTACAAAGCACCTCTGCACTTTATCTTCCCACGTGGGTCAGTTCAGACAGTCTCAAAGCTCACATTTCCTACATAACAAGTTCCCTGAAATGGGATCAACACTAGTGAAACATGACGTCAGTGGGTAACATAACCCATCTGTGCCTGTGACTCATTCATTCAGTAGAGACATCATTTCATTAAACAGCAGAACGCTACCTCAGATTATGTTTATTTCCAATTAGGTTTTGCTGTTAAACAAATATAATTTTCCATCCTGTGCATGTACACGTCATTTTGCTGTATCTTACACAGTGTAGGGACCTGGACCAGCTAATTTATTGTGACAAGTATACATAGGAAATGTGCAACTTTGAATTATCTACTGTAGTTTGGCCGAAAACAAAAGTGAATCATTCTGTTGGTCAGCTCACCGTTATTTTAACTGCAAGGTGCAGCGTAGGCTTGCAGGCTTACAATATAGTGGCCATTATGTTAACCAATACCTCATATTTGATGTTTTTCCAGTATGTGAAAAAAGTTTTTTTGCCCAACAGTACTGGGGACTGGATGCAAGTACAAACAATAGAAAAAACTACTCCTTTAAAACATACCTTTTAATAACACTCAATTTAAAATATATCGATATAGGTAAATCCGGGACATCACAAAAAAGGGATAATACCCTAAGCTGTCACCTACACCATGAACCCTATAGTACCTACCACGGCGGAGACACCGCCCCGATAAGGGCGACCCCGTAATTAGCTCCTACGCTGTATCCTATTTAACGTCCCGCCTATATATTGCTAGGTGAAGTCAAAAAGGAGAAGATACAGCTTGATTGGCAATATGTATACCAATATGTGAAGATACACAAACGGCGCCAAGGTCGGCGCTAATGGCACTGTAATAATATTCACAATCGGGAGAATAATGTGAATCAAACTACTCCCAAAAGGAAACTGAAAAAAATACCCTCAATAGACCAACATCAAAGTCAAAGGGTATACAAAAAGTGCCAATACTTATCTGCGCCATTCAACCCAAACTGGTAACTACGGTCAATAGGGCGATGGAACCTAAGCGCCAGAGTGGATAATACGCTAAATTAACCCCAAACGCGTTTCATCCCATTCCAGGGATTCCTCAGTGGGTCAAAAGATCAAACAAATCATATCCATCTGAATCTCCAGTCTATTCTATCACAGGGATTCCAGTGGAGGTCTCAAAAAGGAGTTGGTGTGTCTCCAAGTGATGGGAACTCACATGGTGATGTGAGTATACAGCGTCCCACCGCAAGTAGAATACCAGCAGCCACCCCCCTCATGCATGGAAGATGTGCGAGCGGCTGTCTTACGGGTATTTTTGCATCTGTAGAGTCTCCCAACCTATGGTACTGTGGCTTTTTTGCATGCTATGTGAATAGATGTCAATTTAAGGTGCAGCTTTCTGTCCACCTAGTGGAGAGATATATGGATTACCACCAATCAGCTGCACCTGGGTATTTTTCTTTAATAGCATGGGGGCCTGTGTTACCTCTGTGCTGTTTTTAGACTCATCTCAGCTTTTCTAGCAGTGAGTATGGCCATGTTTCTGTTTTTCATCTGATTAATTTTTTTCCCCTTTTTCTGTATATTTTGCAAGGTGCAGAGTAGCCCACACATGCTGGAGTCTGCAACATGATATCTCAAACGGCAATTGAATGTAGAAGTTAATCTGAACCAGGGAAACATTTGTTGGTCACTTGCTGGGGTTATGCTTCACCAGACAGCTAGCTATAACTTTATATAACACAATTTCTACTTTGTGTTAATTCTTTAAACATATTCAAGGATTTACAACTAAAAACATTTAAAATTCTATAGGGCCACATGCATTTCCATAGGGTTTTTGAAGATGTAATTTCCTGTTTCACTGTCTCGTCCTCTTTCTCTCGCCATAAGAAATGGAAGAAACTTCTTGCCAGCCGCCCTAACCTTGTTTTTATTTTAAAAATTGTTTGTTTGATCTTTCTCTCTCTCTCTCTCTCTGCCGCGGCCGCACAGCCGAGCCCAGCCATCCATCCATCCATCTCCCTGCAGCACCTCACCGCCCAGCCATCCATCCATCTCCCTGCAGTACCTCACCGCCCAGCCATCCAGCCATCCATTCATCCCCCTGCAGCACCTCACCTGTCCAGCCGCCGATGCCCTGTCCATCCAGCCGCCGCCGATGCCCTGTCCATTCAGCCGCTGCCGATGCCCCGTCCATCCAGCCGCCGCCGCCGATGCCCCGTCCGACCGCCAACTGCGCTTTTCGCATCCCTTCGGGATCAAAGCGCCTAACGTATTTCCCGGAGGTGGGGGCGCTTTTGGCGGGTGCCAAAACGGACCCATTATCTCTATGGGCTTTCACTTCAAAACCCCGAAAATAAAATTTGGGACAGTAAAATTTTAAAAGCGGATGCAAAAGAGGAAAACCCCTCAAAAGCGCATCGCTGTTTCCCCCGTGAAACAGCGATGCCTTTTTTGCCTTTGAAGGGAAAAGTTAATCACCTGAAATTGTTAGTTTGGTAAAAGGGGACCAAAAAGTTCACAAATATGTCGTGTGAACAAGCCCTTACACTGTAGGATTTTGATTTATGAATTATTTAATTTTTAACCTGTCTGTAAAGATTCTATATGAATCAGTTGTTACCCTTTTTAAAATTTTGGAAAACCTTAAAAGCTTTATTTTGGGTTACCCTTAAGCCGGGGGAATACAATCCTTTGGCCATGATTCCTCAAAGCTTTCCCCCAGGGGAAGGTTTTTCCCCTTCCTGTCCGGGGATGATTTTTTCCTGATTGGGGGGGTTTGTGCCTTCTTTGGGTTTTGCCTGATTTTTTTGAAATTTTTTTTTTACAATTTTTTAAAGAAATAAATAAAAAAAAAAATTTTTTTAAGAAGTCAGGGCTATGGTTGCGGTTAGGGGTCAGTGGAAGTTGCGGGCAATTTAGGTGGACAATTTTGTAATAGAAGCTTTTAAAACTTAAGGGGGGTAACGGCTAACTTTGGGGGGCCACCTAAAGGGGGTAAGGGTTTGGTTTCCCGGGGCTTGGCGTGGAGTGAGGACCTTTGTAAGGTCATTGATGCGGCTTTGCTAGAATGTCAGGCCCCGAAAATGCCAAATTGATTTCTTTTTCGCTGGGTTTCGTATGGCAGGCAGCTGGGGAATATCACAGTGAATCCAAATACATACTTGCACCTGACTCCTTAGAATATGTTCACATAGCTTATTTGCGGCGCAAATTTTGCACGTATTTGCGCTTTATACGTGGCAAAATGCTCTTTATATGTGGTGAAATGAGAGCTATGAATTACGCCTCGTCTCCCCGGGCGTCCAATACGATCGTATCATACGCCCGGGGATAGAAGTAACATATCTTCTTATGTACCGCTGACAATAGAAGTAAATGGGGCCGGCCGGTAGCTGCCCCTCCCCCCCGCTTGTGGTAATCACATGGTTTTAAATAAAGCTTTGGCCATTTAACACCAAAATGATGTGTTGTGTATTTATTCAAAATAATATATACTGAAGTTTGGGTAATTTGCTAATGAGTGACTCAAAACCTGCAAAGTTATATAAAGCAGGTAAAAAAAAGTATTGAGCATGTCTCCACTTTTCTTAGTAAATATATTTCTAAAAGTGCTATTGAGATGAAATTCTCACCAGATGTTGGTAACCCATACAATCCATACAGACAAATAAATTAAACCATAGATGTCCATAAATTAAGTAATGTGTAATAGTGAGGAATGACACAGGAAAAAGTATTGAATACACGAAGAAAGAGAGTATCAAAAAGCCATGGAAAGTCTTGACATCAGCTGAACTCAGTAATTATATAGCAATCCTGCCACTTGAAAAAAGTGAAAAATAATATCAGGTAGTTCACCTGATGGCCTATAAAAATGTGTGTCATTACCAAGGTGCCACCCAAATAATATCTCATGATGGGTAAAACCAGTGAGCTGTCTCAAGACCTTGACAGCCTTATTGTTGAAAAACATACTGATCACATTGGTTACAGAAGAATTTCTAAACTACTGAAGGCTCCAGTGAGCACTGTTGGGGCCATAATCTGGAAGTGGAAAGAACATAATTTCACCATAAACTGGCCATGACCAGTTGCTCCCCGCAAAGATGTCAGTCAGAGGAGTGAAAACAATTCTCAGAAGCGTTGTCCAAGAGCCACCTGTGGAGAGCTGCAGAAAGGAATTAGCAGGTACAATTGCTTCAAAGGAAACAATGTAATGCACTCAACCTCCATGGCCTGTATACACCTGTATACAATCTCCATGGCCTGTATACACTCATCATGCAAGACTCCATCGCTGAACAAAAAGCTGGTGTAAAGTTTGCTCAACAACATTAAGACAAGCCTGTTAAAAACTAGGAGAATATAGTCTGGTCAGTTGAGACAAGAATTTAATTCTTTGGATGCCATAATACACATCATGTGTGTATGGAGACTAAAAGGCTCTGCATATCACCCCAAAAACACCATGCCAACAGTAATGTTTGAAGGTAAGAATACCACAGTGTGGGACTGTTTTCCAGCAGACAGCACTGGCAAACTTAATATAATTGAAGTAAGGGTGAATGGACAAATGTACCGAGATATTCTTGATAAAAATCTTCTGTTATCTACCAGCATGATGAAGATGAAATGAGGGTGGACATTTTGGCAAGACAATGACCCCAAACACACAGCTAAGTAAATTCTCAACTGGTTTCAGCCAATCACCTGAATCCAACAGAAAATCTATGGAAGCTCAGAGTTCATAGAAGGAGCTGACAGAACCTTAAGGCTATGTTCACACGGCTTATTCACGGCGTAATTGCAGGACGGATTTCGCCCGCAATTACGCCGTGTGTACGGGGGCGGGGACGGCAGCCCAGTGGCCCCAATAGACTTTTATTATCCACGGCGCGTATCCCGTCGTGAATAATTAACATGTCACTTTCTCTCCGCTCGCCGTATTTCGCGAGCGGGAAGAGGAGACAGAATCCATAGTTCTCTATGAGAACTGTGGATTACCGTAATGACTGGGATGGATTTGAGCTGTAATTCGCGCAGTACGGCGCGAATTACAGACTGAAATCCGTCCCAAAATAAGCCGCGTGAACATAGCCTTAGGATTTGAAGAGTGTGGAAAATTTTGCCAAAATCCCACGAGAGCAATGCATACGACTAGTTGCTCCATAATGGAGGCATCTTGCAGCTGTTTTCACCAACAAAAGCTTTTGTATAAGATATTAAATACATTTCAGCAAGTGTGTTCAATACTTTTTCCTGTGTCATTTCTCATTATTACACATAACTTTATTTATGGACGTCTATGGTATGATCTCTTTGCCTGTGTGGATTGGATGAGTTGTTACTGATATCTAGTAAGAATTTCATGTAAATAGCTCCTTTAGAAATATATTTACTTAGAAAATTGGTGACATGCGCAATACATGTTTAACCTGATGTATAAATAAGCCATCACAAAGAACTTGTCCCCTTGACAAAATCAATGCATTGTACATATTGTGTGACTTCCCATTTATAGACAGGCACCTCCATTTTTTTATCCTATGGTTTATTTATTCATTGGACTTTTTGTCATTTTACTTGTTTGTTACTTCCTCTACTGTGAAACAAAGTGGAATATGTTCTAATGTACATATATAGACTATCACCTTCTTCTCTGATGCTCAGAAGTCTTACAGTTTTTCACCTGAAAATAAATAATTTGATATAAAATATATTTACATAAAACCAGATTTCACTAAAGATGACCCTCATAGAATTTGTTGGCTGGGTACAGTATTATTTAATAACCCCCCAAAAAGTACTGCACATTCAAATGGTACTAATCACGGCAAAATTATATATCAAACCAAAAAAGAAAGACAAGGAGGACTGATTCCCATAAAAAAATATATTTATCAATCTTTGTTAAATCACAGTTTACAAAACATGATAAAAATTCAAATGATTTAGACAAAAAATACATGTATGTATCAAATTCATCAGTAGAGGAGATAGTAACAATCATAATATTAGTATAAAGTGCAAATGCCATAGTAAATAAATGCCATCAACCTCAATAGCACATATTAAATAAGCATTAGATGTAATGCTCACTCATAATAAATAGCTCACCCAGGCATTTAACCACTAAGGGTGCTTTCACACGGTGCGTTTTTGGTGCGTTTTTTTGGATGCGTTTTTTGTGCAACAATGTATATCATTAATTGCTGTGCCTTCCTGCACAAAAAAACGCATCCAAAAAATGCATCAAAAACGCACCGTGTGAAAGCACCCTAACCCCTAAGCACGTTTCATGGTTGGTTCCTCAAGGGGATACCTGGGCGAGCTACTGATTATGGGTGAGCATTACATCTGACGCTTATTTAATACATGCTATTGAGGTTGATGGCATCTATTTAATATGGCATTTGCACTTTATGCTAATATTATGATTGTTACTATCTCCTTTACTGATGAGTTTGATACATAGGCTATTTTTTGCCTAAATCATTTGCAGTCGTCCTTTTTTATCATGTTTTGTAAACTGTGATTTAATAAAGATTGATGTATATATTTTTTTTATGGGAATCAATCCTCCTTGTCTTTCTTTTTTTGGTTTCATAATACCAAATATGCTGCTTCAATTCATCATACACCACAACAGTTTTATATGCCTAATAAAACGAATGTTTTGTATTATCCAAATCTGGATCTGTTTGTTCATTGGTTTAATTAGCGAGGTCATGTATTAATCAGATTTCAAGTTGCCATAACAACCATTGCAAAGTGTACACATCCAAAACACACCTGTGTGGTTTAATTAAATGGAATTAAGTTCAGCAATTTAATATCATCACAAGAATGCAGCAAGCTACATAAGCCGGCCGAACATGGTCCAATTTTACATACTAATCTTATAATTGGGCCAAGAATTTGTATATCATAGGAAAGAAGATTTTTCAAAAGTAGTATAATGTAAAAGTGGAGCATATTACTATTAATAAGGGCCTCAGAAAATTAAAGCTTGAGAATCTGACTGTTTACTGTAGACAAATTCCAGTATCCTATTTGCACTAATTTCCCTCGCTTTGATAAATCTCCTCAATGATCATCTTCCATAACCAGAACAGAAAGCAGAACCCAAAGATATTTTGCAGAGTCTTCTAATGGAGGAGTTTTAACAGCAGGGCACAAAGCTCTAGAGCTCTAACGGGTTAAAGTTTGTCAGTAAGAAAGATAAATAATCTCCTGTGCTGCAGATAAGACACAGCAGGGAGAGACATCACTATCTCGGCCAGGGCTGCTAGAATTGAGAGGATGTTGGCAGCCAGAGAAACCTTCTGTAAACAAGCAGGAGATAAGAACTGCTCTAACTTTGAAATGAAGCAACATTTAAACAAATATATTTAGAAATAATCTTTATTTACATATGACTGCATGTTTAAAGCTAATCAATGTGATGGGAATAGCCCTTAAACTTAAAGTCACAAGCTCTATCAGATCATTGACACCAAGGAGGAAAACAGAATACTACAGAAGGATTTGGGGAAGTTGCAGACCTGGGTGGAGAAACGGCAAATGAAGTTTAATGTGGATAAATTTAAGGTAATGCATTCAGGCTGAGGAAACAAATGGTGTATTTATGTACTAAACAGCATGATAGTGCGAAAAACTACTACTGAAAAGAACTGATATTGGTGGACAGTAGTCTTAAATGTAGTGACCAATGCTAGGTAGTTACTGACATGGTAAATAAATCATGGGTTGAAGTTAGAGATGGGCGAATTTCTAAAAAATTTGATTCGGGGACTTCGCCAAATTTTCCGACAAAATTAGTTTCGGTCCGAATTACTTTGGCATGAATCACGTTAAAAAACAGCTATTACCAGGCTGCACAGAGCCTGCAGGGTGCTGTAGAACATGCTTAAATATTCAGAGGGAGCTTGGTTTGGTCTTCATACAATGTTGTGTTTTAGTATGACACGCACATGACTGCCGCCGCTCTTAGAATCGCTTCACTATAAAATTCCCTGGGCACTTAGGAGGGCAAAACTGACCAAAAAACTGAAGCGGGAATGTAGCCTGATAAAGTCATGCCAGCGAAAGCTGGAAAAAAAACAAGCTGAGAGCTCAGGTGGCAACATTAGTGACAGAGTGTGGAGGTGACGGCGGCAGCCACAGCAGCATGAGGTCAGACAGTGGCACAATGACATTCTGGAGGTGGCAAAACAGGAGGAGGCCACAGAGTGGCACAATGACTGAGAGCAGAGGTCACGGCGGCAGCAGCATGAGGTCAGGCAGTGGCACAATGACATTCTGGAGGTGGCAAAACAGTAGCAGGCCACAGAGTGGCACAATAACACAGTGTGGAGGTCACGGCAGCAGCCACAGCAGCAGCATGAGGTCAGACAGTGGCACAATGACATTCTGGAGGTGGCAAAACAGGAGGAGGCCACAGAGTGGCACAATGACTGAGAGTGGAGGTCACGGCGGCAGCAGCATGAGGTCAGGCAGTGGCACAATGACATTCTGGAGGTGGCAAAACAGTAGCAGGCCACAGAGTGGCACAATGACACAGTGTGGAGGTCACGGTAGCAGCAGCATGAGGTCAGGCAGTGGCACAATCTCATTCTGGAGGTGGCAAAAACTGGAGTAGGCCACAGAGTGGCACAATGACAGAGAGTGGAGGGCACGGCAGCAGCAGCATGAGGTCAGACAGTGGCACAATGACACAGTGTGGAGGTCACGGCAGCAGCCACAGCAGCAGCATGAGGTCAGACAGTGGCACAATGACATTCTGGAGATGGCAAAAACAGGAGTAGGCCACAGAGTGGCACAATGACAGAGATTTGAGGTGACGGCGACAGGAGCAACAGCATGAGGTCAGAGAGTGGCACAGTGTGGATGTCACGGAACCAGAAACAGCAGCAGCAGCATGAGGTCATAGAGTGGCACAATGACAGAGTGTTGAGGTGGGTGGCAATACCAGTCCCTGGTAAAGATGGTGGTAGGCAGATAGGGAAACTGTCAGCAGATGTGTGGTTTCAGGCAGGTGGCGGCATAAGAATAGTGGCTGAGGCAGGTAGTTTGAACCCAGACTGACGCCTAAGGAATTGGTGTGTGGAAATCCTTGCCGATCCACGCCTGATTAAACTAGACACAGGTCAGTCGTTCCACATTTCCCGTGGACAAGTGGGTTCTCCTTGGGGTAACGATGGCCCCCGCCGCACTGAACACCCACTCTGATGCCACACTACTGGCCGGGCAGGACAGCTTCTCCACTGCAAACTCGGCAAGTTGCGGCCACACATCCAGTTTGGCTGCCCAGTAGTCCAGCAAATCTTCTAACTGGGGTGGCAGAGTGCTGTCCAAGTAGGCCACCACCTGTTGGTTCAGGGTCTGCTCCAGGGCCTGCTGCTGGCGACTACCCTCCTCACTAAGCGGGTGAAGGAAGCTGCTCATCAGTGACTCCAGACTTAGGTTGCTGCTGATGGAGCTGGTAATGCTCCTACCCCCCCCTCCCCCACCACCCGCGGCAGTCGTACGTGAGCGCTGAGGAACCCCCGGTCAGACCTGTCAGAGGAGGGACGATGCCGAAAATATGCAGCGGCCAACTGGGCTACGGAGGATTTCCCTATAGTATTTAAGTTTGTCCTCCCTCTCAATAGCTGGGAAAAGGCTCCCATTTTTTGGGTCGGTAGCGAGGGTCCAATAGGGTGGAGAGCCAGAGTCATCCCTCTGCCGGATGCTGACTATTCGGCTGTCACTAGCAGGCAAAATCAGCCTGCTGCGGGCCCTCTGCACAAAGTGACTCCGAGGGGCTCCTGCCTTCAACTCCACTGTATACTGCCACGGGGGCTTGCGGGTCATTACCTCGTCTTCTCTATCTCCATCTACCTCCTCCAGCTGCTCCTACTCCTCCTCTTTGTCACCTGGGTAGAAAATCCACTCATTTCCCCCAGACAATGTTCTGCTCCAATGTCCCCCCTCCTCCTCCTCCTCTTTCCATTTCAGTCCCAGGGGGACTAATGTGGCCGCGACGTGTAGTCCCCAAACGTCTCCAAGTCCCCTGCCCAGCCCAGATTTTTAGCATCTGTTCCAGGACATGAAGCAGTGGAATGACGTTACTCATCCCGTAGTCCTGGCGACTGACAAATAACGTGGCCCCCTCGAATGGCCTCAACAAACGGCAGGTGTCACGCATGAGCTGCCATGGCTGACATCAAAGTTACACAGGGAGTACTCCTGTCCGCCTGGATCATCAAAAAATCGTTAATGACCTTTCTCTGTTCATACAGTCTGGTCCAAACATGTGCAGGCTGGTTTTCCCAACGGGTGGAACACGCAATCGAGTTTTGTTGGGGGAGGCCGTTCTGCCGCTGCAACTCGAGGAGGGTTTTCCCTGGCTTTGTACGAATGGATAAAGTGCATGCACAGTTTCCTGGCCATTTTCGGGAAATTCTTCTGAAGATCTGTAAAAGGGACTTCAGGAACCTTTTCACAACCAGATTGAACACATGCGCTATGCAGGGCGAATGGACCACCCCTCCTCGGTGCAGCGCGGGACACCATGTTCCCCCCATTTTCCGTCACCATGGTTCCGATTTGCAGTTGGCGGGAGAAGAAAGCCACACATTGATTTCTTGCTGCATGACGCGGAGCAGTTCCTCCCCTGTGTGCCTTCGTTCACCGGGGCAAGCCAGGTGTAGAACTGGGGGACACCGCTGTGCCCTACACATGTGGTATGAAATAGCAGTACTTGTGGAGGCTGAGATGGTGGTGGTGGTGAGTAGGAGGAGGCGGACATTGGCGCAGGAAGCCAAGTTTGACAACGTGGAGGGGAAAGCGGCGTCTCCTGTCCCCAAGTTGGGTTTGGTGTGCCTGGGCAGGAAGCATCATTCACCCCTGGGCCGTAAAGGACATGTACTGGCCTGACCGTGTTACAGCTCCCGACGTCCGCGCTGCTGTGCAAATTGGAACAAAACGATAAGCTCAAGGACTGGCCCACCTTTGTTCTATATTTATTGAAGTGCTGGTACTGCCTTTTTGGAAAAGAAATTACGGCTTGGAAACTCTCCCTCTCGGCTCGGCACAAGCCATTAGTTCTCTGAATGATGCAGAGTCCACCATTTGGAAAGGGAGGGACTGCAGTACCAACAACTTGGACAGGAGCACGGTCAGCTGCTGCACCTTAGGATGGTTGGACGCATACTGTTGTCTCTTTGCAATCGCCTCGCTGAACGACTGCTGGCGCCATGAGTAAACGAGGAGCAGGAGCATCTGGACCGGGAGATGATGTCAAAGAGAAATAGCTCCCTTCTACAGAGGGGTGGAGCCTTGACTGGCTGCAATGGCATGCATGCCACTGGCGCTGCTGCTGCTGTGGGGCAGGATGGACCACCACATCTGAGCCACGTTTCTCCCAGGCCCACCGGATGGTGACGTGCATGTGTTGACGCGGGGCCCTGGTCCCAAATGTTAGACCCCCGGGCCACGTTTCACTTTCTGCCACAGATTCTCATTTCCCATATTCGGCTCTCCGGTTTTGGTCTTAGAAAAACTGCCACACCCCCAGTACTGATTTTACCGCCAACGTCCGCACTGAGTGACTAACCCCGCCGCTCCTCGCTGACCCCCTGGCCGTACTTTTTTGGGACCTGCAAAGAGGTTTTCTCCCCCGGGGCCCCCGTTTGCGCCCCCGCCCCGCACTGCTGTTCTGTGAACACGGCCCACAACCCCATTTGCTCGCTGCCCCGCTGTGAGTGCAAGTGACGCCCGTGTTTCCTGCGATGATGAAGCCCTTGCTTCCCCCGGCTCTCAAGTGGGTCGGTACATCATCATCTATTTTGTTTCATCGTCACTGCTTTTCTCATCACGGTTTTGGGTATGCCGAGGCTAACCCCACAAATGCCCCTCCATCCCCACTCTCAACATCTTACTTTGCCGCCTACTGCAAGAAGCAGGGGATTTTGGGCCCCTTTTCTTGCTGCAAGTAGCTGCTGATTCCCTCTAAATTTGTTCACCCTCGCTATATAGTGGCACTGAGCCCGACCACATAGTAGATCTCTGGCTGAGGGAAACCGGATGGGAAAGGCGGGTTGAGGACAGATGGGGGCCCGCTGCCCCGCTCCTGGGCCATGCCAATAAGGGTTGGAGGGGTTCCCCCCCGACTCTTGCTGGGGTTGTCAGATGTCATTGGGAGGAAGTGGTGATGTCAACCCAATCAAGAAACCCCTTGGGTTTCTGAACACACACGGCCGCTAGGGACAGCGGCAGTTTTTGGCCCCACCCAGTGAACCTGTGCGACGTCCCCTTGCTGGCGCGACCTGGGCCTGTTCCAGGAATGTTTGTGACTGCCCTCGGGTGGGGAGCCCGCCCCTCTTGTTGACAACTGTTTGTTTAAAATGTACAGACATTTTTTTGATGAAAATATCTGTATATGAAAAAAATATACCCCTGTATTTGACTCCCAAGAACCCCAAAAGTAACAAACTTGGGGTAACCCTTGGATATAAATTGCGCTCCACAAATGGCCCAGGGAAAAAATTTAAATTTTTATGTCCGTTTTAAAAAAAATCTGTGTAAATTTTAAAGAAAGTAAAAGGCTTAATTAACCTTTTGGTATGAAAATTTTGCTACAGGGAATTTTTTTTTTGTGGCGGTTTAAAAAGAAAGTTTCTTATACTGAGGCAACTGCCCGGAAAAATTTTTTTCTTAGTTAACCCTTTTTACGTGAATTGCGCCAAAAAATTGCCCCCACAAATACTAGCTTTGTAGGTGTTACAAAAGCCTGTTTTTTTCGTACAAAAACAAAAGTTAAAAATTTTAATTTAAACCTTTTCTTGTGAATTAGGCTCCCGGGAAAAAAATTTTATTTTTGGCGGGGGAAAAAGACGGGTTTCTTGGGGTCACCCCCAGCTGAAAAAAAAAAAACGCTTAATTAACCCCCTGGATGTAAAATTTCGCCAAAAAAAATTGAGCCCCCACAAAAATTTCTTTGCTTTGTAGCGTGTTAAAAATTTTCCGTGTATTTTCGCTACCAAACAAGAGTTAAAAAATTTTAATTAAAACCCTTTTTTGTGAAAATTTGGATACAGGAAAAAAGTATATATTTTGGGGGTGGAAAAATGACGGTTTTTGGAGTTTACCACAGTGGAAAAAAAAACGTTAATTTAAAACCCCGGATGTAAATTGCGCCAAAAAAATTGAAAACCCCCACAAAAATACTAGCTTTGTAGCGTGTTACAATGCCGTGTTTTTTTTTACCAAAACAATAGAGATAAAAAATTTTTAATTAACCTTTGCCCTTTTGAATTTTGGTTTTTTGGGAAAAAAGTATATATTTTGGCGGTGAAAATGACCCGGTTTTTTTGGAGTCCCACAGTGAAAAAAAACCGGGTTAATTTAAACCCCCGGGGTTTTAAAATTTCGCCAAAGAAAATTTAGCCCCCCACAAAAAACTAGCTTTTTAGGGTTTTTACAATGCCCGGGGTTTTTTACCCCTAAACAACAAGAGATAAAAATTTTAATTAAAACCTTTTTCTTGTTTTAAAAAAGGCTAAGGGAAAATGTATATATTTTGGCGGTTGGGAAAAAGGGCGGTTTCTTTTAAGTCACCACAGCTGAAAAAAAAAGCTTAATTAACCCCCGGTGTTTAAAAATTTCGCCAAGAATTGACCACCCAAAATATAGTTTTTTTAGGTGTTTCAAATGCCGTGCTTTTTTAGTACACAACAAAAAGATAAAAAAATTTTAATTTTTAAACCCTTTTCTTGTGAAAATTTGGGTACGGAAAAAAGTTATATTTTTGGCGGGGGAAAAAGATGGTTTCTTGAAATCCCACAGCTGAAAAAACAACGCTTATTTAACCCCTGGAAAGTAAATTGCGCCCCAAAAAAAATTTAGCCACCACAAACTATAGTTTGTAGCGGTTCAAAAAACCCTTTTTTTAGTAAAACAACAAAAAGAAAAAAATTGTAAATTTAAACCCTTTTCTTGTGAAATTTGGCTTCAGGAAAAATGTATATATTTTGGCCCGGTTTAAAAAGACGGTTTCTTGGAGGTTTACCACAGTGAAAAAAAAACACTTAATTAACCCCCGGGTGTAAATTTTCCCCCAAAGAATTGAGCAGCCAAAAAATGAAGTGGTATTTTATTTTTAAAAACGCTTTTTTCTTTTTTAAAGGGAATTTCAACAGGGGAAAAAGGTTAGATCCCCCTTGGAAAATTAATGTGCGGGGAGCAGATAGGTTTTTAAAAATTATGCAGTGCCCGTGGGGCGCACACTGGTTTCGATCCAAACCCCCAAAAAACAGAAAAAAGAACGTTTTAAAAGAAGCGTCTGAGACAAGCTGAGATTTCCCCCCAAAAATCGCTGTTAAAAAATGGTTCTTTTTGGGATCAGCTATCCCTAAGAAACCGTGGCAGCACCCTTTCCCCAATCAGTACGTGAGAACGGTTTTTGAGCTCCAGGGGTCCCCCCCGGACTTATATAATTCGTTTACGTTTACAGAATCCCGCCGGTCTCTTTTTGGCTTCATCTCTGCACCCTGTCATGCAGGCTATGCCCCCCTTTCCCCCCAGAGTTCTTTGGGCCCCTGTAACGCTTTTGTCGCAGCCCTTTTATAAAAGAAAAGCACACTTATTCACGCGGGGAAATACCCCAAAATTCGCTTCGTTCGAACCGAAGTTTTTTCCCGAAATTCTTAAACGAAAATTCCCCTTCGTTAGAAACAATTTTGCCCCTCTCTAGTTTAAGGGAAAAAAAAAAATTTCATACATGCTCATAACATAAATATAATTTTGCTTTCATGCAATTCGGTGGCGAGGCCACTTGTGCAACAATGAATACAGGTTTGGATCCCACTGTATAAGAATATACAATGGGACCTCACAAATGGTATTGTGGTGTGGCAAAAAACATATTAATGCACAAGCTTTCCCGGGTTTGGGAAATGGAAGCCAGGACTTCCACACTATTGTAAATAAGTGATAATCATGAAATATAAGGTGTAAAAAAGTAGGTTAAAAACACCAAATCCTGTTTACCCAAGTATTTACCAAGTTGTGACTAGAATATCAGACTCCATAAAGTTAGACTCTTAAATAAGGTGTCCACTAAGTAATGTTACAGTCCTATAGAAAATTGATAGAGGCTGTTAAATGGTATATTTGCTTATTATGAACCAAATGTGATGTAACCGTATCTCGTTAACTAAGAAATGCTATATCTAGCTATGCATTAAATGAAAGTGTTGGCAATATAATTGACTGCCTGAAAAGTTTAATTAGTACCTCTGAACCTGATGTTTGTATACAAATGGCTAGCTGCCCTTTATGAAAACTGTGGAAAACCACTGCCATATATATGAGATCCTTATTCTTTTGAATAAAAAGATATTACAGTAAATATCTAAACATCATTGTTAAGTACTATGTTACTAAAGGGGTTTCTGGATGCAGCTGCTGGGCAAACAACTGACCTTGCTGGAGAAAGCTACGGTCAGCCAGGCGTCTTCTGCAGGGGAAATGCAATATTACAAGGTGTACATTCAGATGAATCCCCAAATATCATGTCCAAATGTCCTAATAGGGTATATGGACAAGAATTGACTTCATGAGCTTGTTTGTTGTTTAGCATATTCTAAACAATTATTACAAGAATTACAGTAGTACTGGTAAACTTTACAAAAAAACTAAACTGCTGAATATCTTAGGGTATGTCTACACGGCAAAGGTTTTCAGTCCGATTTCAGATGGTTTTAGGATTTAAAAACCGACTGTCAGCCATCCCCATCAACTTTGATAGAACATCCGAGCTGTAGTTTACACAGCTCAGATTTTCTGACAGTCGGATTTCAGATCGGAAAACCGTCCAAAAAAAGTGGAACATTCTTATGCCTGGTTTTTGGGGTGGAGCATGTACTGTTCAATGGTTAAGGGGGACAGCCGGATCCGCAAACTGCAGTCAGAACCGTCTCCTTAAACCGTTCAAAAAATACCGGTCAGATTTTTTATCAGAATCTGACCAGCATTTTGTTACTGCCATGTGGCCGTACCCTTAGAATAAACAAGTTAACATTTTGTAGCTCTGGCTGACAGTATGATGTTCACACTTTAGACATATATATAAATAAAACGTAAATGATAGATTATAGAATTTTATCTCAGTGGAAATGACATTTACTAAATAGTAGTGACTGCCTTCATGCAATTTTGCATCAAACAACAATATCCTGTAAAAGTGCTTAAAATATTCGTGACTAAACATCTGACTTAAGTAGAAAGTTATATGCACAACATCTCTTAAAGTTCAAGATGTTCAGAATTTTTATGGGACACATGGCTCTATCTACATGAACATTTCTTTGTATAATGAGAAAATTTAAGAAAACACAAATCTGGTTTAGGTTGTAAATTTTAAGACAGACCTTGAAAAACTGGTATTAAACAGACTGAAGCAAATTTATAACCAAGTCCTGTGTAGTAAGTTACAATCCTAACTAAAGTCAAGCAACTTTTTGCAAAAAAATTCCTAGACTTTGAGTGTCTAACCTGCACTGCAGACTAACATATACTACTTCTCCTGATTATAGCACATGGTGTGCCTCAATGGATAGATGGGAGTATCCCTTTAGCAAAGGACTAGCTTAATGTTCTCTCTCCATGTGCCGGGAGAACCCCAAAAAGCTTTATGCCTGCACATATGGAACAGAGGTGAGCTGATCAGTCTTTTCCTTTCTATTAAATGGTTTGATGCAAGATGCAAGGTTTTATTGGCCAGGGCAAGCATGTGCAGTCAACACCAAGAATGAGAAGTAAAGGACATTGTGATAAGATGATTGTGGGAATTGTAGCTTATAACTGTAAAGCAGCAGTTATGCATGCTGTTCCAAAGGAAGTCCCAGTGTAGAGAGAGATACCAAACCAAACAGAGAAACCAGATGCAAAAACAATGAAAAAAATATATTGGAGCAGATTTATCACTACTGGTAAATGATTAAACATTGTAAAGTTAGACTAGACAGTCTTACAATGTGCCACATTTATCAATGTTGATAAATCAGGCCCATTTTAGAACTGTGCAATCTCAGTTTGTACCTCCTATTAGTTGGCTTACCTTATGCCACTAATTGTGCCAAACTTTTGTCGCATGGTATCGCATGCTAGGCTATGCCCTTTTATGTAAACTCACACCCCCTTTGCTGAGGCTACAACCATTTGTCAGACGAGGTGCGGAAGTGTCTATAAACAGTCTAAAACACAGGTAGTGTAAAGCATATATTCCAGAATTTTGGCGCAGTTGCCATAATAAATGCACCATATACTAGTGCATCTCAAAATATTAGAATATTGCCCAAAAGTTAATTCATGTCCATAATTCAAGTCAAATAAAGAAACCTGTATAGAATACATAATATATGGGTTTCTTTATTTGACTTGAATTATGGACATAAATTAACTGGATTGGAGCTTCATTTGAATTGTGGATATAAATTAACTTTTCAACGATATTCTAATTTTTTGAGATGCACTAGTAGTGTCTTAGGAAATCTAACAATATGTTTTCAGTAATTCTTTAGTTACTGGGCTTTCAGTACAAATGACTGATTCTGGGATAACTCTCTTAATTCGAATAATCCATTTATGAATAGAAGATATAACACTAAGAGAGACATGTATGATCGAGTTTTTCACCCTTTTCTGGCGTCAAATGCGCCAAAGTGAGCAGTCTACAATGTCTAATGCGCCTAATGAATGTGTTAGGCGAATGTAATACTCGACACTTTTTAATGCGCCTAACATGTGGGGGTGTTCTGGGGGCGTTATGGAGGCGTGATGCACCACACAATATTAGACACATACTGTATATGAATGTGGTTTGGCAAAACTAGGCGCATTACTGCTCCAACAAGCAGACCTATTTCAATGTGGTCTGCCTGAGCCTGAGGAGTCGAAGTGGAGCTAGATTTGCTGTTAGGGAAAAAATGTCCAATATTTCTTAACTTAAACCAGTACAATAATAAAAAGTAATTTCTGATCATTATCAAACTATATAAAATTAAATTATTTAAATTTAATAAAAAAAATTTAACATATAAAATTTATATAAACGCGTACAATATCCCAAAAATATAAAAATATCTCCTATAAAATGTATATAAAATTAATAGAATCTAAAACCGCTGCTCTCACCCTTAATTCTACATACAGCAAGAGCCAGCACACCACAGGTCTGGCTGGGACCTGTGGTCCACCAAGCAAGATGAGTACAATAGTTTCTATCCTCTGACCTGCTATTCTAATGACTTTTGTTTTATTTCCAGCCTATCTATAGCCCTTACAAGTTAAGCGCATTACTAAGTTCCATAATGCACCAAACACACAGACGAGGCACGATGAACTTTAGACACCATTTATGAACGTCCAAAAACCACTTTCATACTGTACATTCAAGCGCATTTGACACTGAAAAATAGATGCAAAAATGCACTTTGATCTGCCTAGGTCCATACATGTCTCCCTAAATATCTTCTCTCTGCTGACATCTGCACTTGGGCATTCAGTTATTTGTTCCATGGGGATTTCTGTCACTTTTGAAAGCTAGGACAGTGTTGAATGCAAAAATATTCTTCCTATAAAAATGATAAAAATCCTACCACTGGTGTCTGTAAAACAGATCTACCACAGGACAATGGCTTCTGTTATAACATTATATAACACAATATAATAGAAACATTAATATTTTACATTCAGTGATAATGTGTAAGCCAAAGAGATCATCAACTATGGCAATATAATTAAATCTTTAAGTAAATGGGATTATATTTGACAGACCGTGATGTTTGCTCAGCCTCTGAGAGGTAAGGATTTGTATTAGGTTATACATGAACCTAATTATACTTTATTAATTCTAGTGTTTATGTGGAGTAGACTGTGAATAGTATCAGCACTGATGGAGCATCAAGATGTGGAAAAGGTTTGCGGTTATTTTTTATTTATTTGGTGGATTGGAATTTACATAGGATTACCTCTGGAATTACCTCTTCAAGTGCAACCATTTTCAGATATAAGCTTTAGTATTTCATATTTGAAGAGCATTACTGGGGTAGGCATGACTGATGACTGCCACCTGATTCATAATGTAAGAAGGGAATTCAGTTTGAAGTCATACAAGTGTCGTTCTTGATCAGATAGCATTATTGTTGAGGATTAAACCTACTAGTTTATATAGTGTAGTTTGGGTATTATGATGAACACACATGTCCTTTTTTTATCTCTGTTATTTAAAGGGGTTTTACAACAATAGAAAATGAAGACTGAACGTCACAGCGCAGACTGGAGAGTTGATCACGCTTCTATAATTACTCTCCATTCTGTTCTATGTGAGTTCAGGGTACAGTCGAGTGGTGTGATCGGCTCTGCTCTGAACTCCCATAGAACAGAATGGAGAGTTGTGCACAAGGGCAACCGGCTCCCCAGTCTGCACTGTGACATTTAGGGGCTCATTCCCAAAATAGAGTCCCAGAGGTAGGATCTTCGCCTATCAGACAATGATGGCATATCCTAGTGATATGCCATCATTTACTATCATGGTATAACCCTTTAAAGCTTAAAAAGAAAAGTTTAAAAAATATATATTAAAATGGCCATACACAGTAGTTCAGAGTGGGCAAACCTCTAATTTCAGTGGTATCTGCTGTTGAACTAGTGTGTAATGTGGGATGTTCATGGGCCAAATTCTTAAAGGGGTTTTACCACAAACACAACTGATCTCCTAGTAGTCCTCTCTTCAGCTTTAAGGGTCTTCAAGAGGGAAATGTATATAATTAGTTTGAACTCCACGTGACACAGCAGGCTTGAAATCAGCATGCCTTTCCTCACCGTGTAGTCACACCTGAGTCTTCAGTCAAACAAAGGTCTGTTCATTTACAGTCAATTAACCTAAAATGAGCCATGAATAGCTATAATGTATAGGTTAGCACTTCTGCCTTTAAACATGTGGATGTTAAACATGTGGATTTTTTTTCTTAACTCACATATCTGGTTTTTCTTTTTTTTGGGGTGGGAGGATTAAAAAATGGCAATAGATTTAAAAAAAAAAAAGTAGCAGCATGATGATAACTTATCTGACTAATTACTAAAAGGTACAGAGGAAGAGAGTAGAATGGCAGCACCTGTGGTTGGACACTCGCTCAGCAGCGATTGTGTGGTTAATAGACAAGAAATATAATGACACCAGCTGCCTGAGAGGAGAGGTGATGTCTGAGCATGTGCGTCCAGGACTGAGGAGCTCTCATCACTGATCGAATACCCTAGAGACAAGCTGTACACTATGGATCACTATAATAGCAGCTAAAAGAAAAATGGTCCAGAATATTTAATAATAAGGAATAATGAAAATTGTATTATTTAACAAAATTCCAGATAATGAAAAAAATGGATCCGAACCAATCAAGTTTGGTAGACACTTTCTCAGATACATGGGTGTTAATCCTTCAATAATAGCCAATGGTGCTTATAGGCAACAAAGAAAAGTCCCATATGTAATACTTAACTAAAGAGATAGTCACAGTACTCACCGATATTATTTTTAATTCTTAAAGGGGTTTTATCATTTCATTAAATGGCCTTCAGAATAAGGGGACAGTGAAAACAAGCAACTTTGCAATTGGATGTCATTAGCAAAGCTGTCTTGTATTCACAGTTTTCCTTATCTTGTGTTTTTGTTTACACTGATATCCAGTCCTGGTCGAATCCTTCCGGATCCCTCCTCATTGCATTTCACTAGCTGAGAGCTCATTTACATTCTGTACAGCCCCTGGTCATATTGAGCATTCCTGTGTCTCTCACTCAGAGTAAGTATAAAAGCAGAAAATAAAAAATACAGGACCGGGCGCCGTCTACTAGAATAAACCCTCGTGCGGGGGCCCAACATAGGTTTAAATGTTAATTTTTATTCCATAAAATACAGTTAGCATAACGCGTTTCGTGGTGCAAGCACTTTCCTCAGATGCTATGTAAGAAAATGTGATTTTATAGCACTGATGAAGTGCTTGCAGCACGAAAACGCGATTATGCTAACTTTTAATTTTAATGGAATAAAATTAACATTTAATCCTATGTTGCCACCGCACGAGGATTTATTCTAGAGACGACCGCCCGGTCCTGTTTTTTTTTATTTTTCTGCTTTTATACTACGTTCCCCGAGGTCGCTAGACACGAGGGATCCAGGACTACGCGGCTGCTGTCTCTGGGGCTTATTACAGCCAACCATGTTCTTATGAGTGTTGTGCCTCTATAGTACTCGCACAACGCCATCAGGTGAGCACCCGAACAATTTTATTGCTTTTTACTACTACCAGACGTACTTTCATATAGAGCGCCATCTCCCTTTCTTTTTTCTTCACTCAGAGTAAGGGATCGGCACATTTTCACTTTATACAGCCAGAAGAAACAGAATTTCACTGAAGGGCTTACACAATTAAGAAACAGCACAATTTGTGTCGATCCCTGCCTGACTCAGAGTTAGTGGCTGTAGCATTTTCTCTCTCCACACCCAGCAGAAACAGACTGCAACAGATTGTACAATGAGAAAACATAACAGTTTTGTCCCGGTACCTAACTCTCCTGCATAGAAGCGAGATCTGTGCCGTTCATAGAGCTGGATTCAACTGTAACAAATCTCCAGCTGTGAGAGGAGAAGAATGCTCAGTCTAGATTGAATGCAGCCTGTGGTATGTATACAGCTCTTACAAAATAAGACTGATAGGGAGAGGCACAGTGACATGTGGACTCACAGAGGGGGGGGGGGGGGGGAGCCAGCAGGAACAGTGCAGGGGTGGATGAATGTCACCCCAGCTGGGAGGGAAGAAACCCCCTCATTTTTCAGAGTTGAGAAAGTGAAGCAGTATGAACAAGCCGAAGTAAAGAACGATACATCCTTTAACTGCATAAAAATAATCCAGCAGCAAGTGGACGGGAGAAGCAATACAAGCTCAGGCCAAGCCTATGGCCGTTTCGCATCACTCAATGCTTTTTCAAGGCATTATATAAATTGCAAGCTTACCACATTAATTTTACTTATGCAAAGAACTAAGGGGTTTCAATAAAAATTAAACACCTTATTTCTCCATGTTTAAAAAACTGTATGTGTGTATCAAAAGTGCAGATGCTAGAGTAACATGGAGAAATAAAGGTGTTTAATTCTTATTGAAACTCCAGCCATGGAGACCTTAATTTTTTATATATATGGATTATTGTTGAACAATTGGAGGCTCTGGACAGAAACCAGGTAGCTCATGCCGGCAGGAGGGTCTGATCCCAGCAAAGGAGTAAGTGTTCTTTATCTAATTTTTTGGAATCAATTTTACTTGGCGAAAAAAAAAAAAAAAAACTTTAATATTGGTGGGATCTGCTGTTAATCTAATGTGTATTAAGGGATATTCTTGTGGAAGTCAAAAACAGATCTGTTGGCTGATAACATCTGACTGACAGCTATAACATGTCTATGGTCAACTTTTCTTAAGTGTTAGGTTCACAACTGTTTTTTAATTCGGATATTTTTTTGTCATAGGAACAAAAAACCCAAAATTGTTGTTGGTGGTTGATCAGTTACATGATAGATACCAACATCACCAGACAGATCCTATTGAGTATAATGGGGCCCATTGGATTTTCCATAATGATGTAATTTCACTGGTCAAAATAGCACAGCATGCTGTGCTATTTTGTTTTTGGCTTTTTCATTGGAATCTGTGATGGAGGCTTTTAATAATGCAGATGTGAATTGGGCCTTTAGGGAATTAAGTGAGGAAACATAAAAAGACAGCCAAATAAACAGAATTCTGTGTTGTCAATAACTCATTTAACTCGAAAACTGAAACATGTTAAAATGTTAAAATAAAATGCTGGAGTTTAGAATTTGGCATAAAAATTTAATTGTTCTAAAAATTGTGGGAAAACTACGCAATTAAAAGGCCCCCAATCTGCTTCATATTTTTAAAGTTGAAATGCTGGTCCTGTTTTGAGATTTGTGCATAATTGGATTTTATTTGACTACAATTAATGTTCTTTTTATGGGAAACACTGAAAAAACCTTTGCTATATTCGTTTACTACAGCGATCCTTACGAACCAAAACAATCCCCTAAAGGGATGGAACTGTAAAGGCTGTAAGAAAGCTGGGTGCATTTTTATTCTTCAATGACAAACTATAGACGTACAAAAGTAACTTTGTGTTATAACATTTTATGATTTCCTTATAACAAAATTGTTGATTTTTGTCACCCCTCATAAGGAGTATAAAAAAGTAAGTTACATAGACACAGGCTAAAAAAGATTCAGGCTTTGAAAATGTTGTTTTTAAAATGAAACCGGGCCCATAATCGCCCCTTTCAATCAAGGAATCCCAGATCTCGGAAACCCCAACAGTCCCTGTCCAAAAACGGGGCGGAAGATTTATCCCAATATTGCTAGATAATGTAATTTACTTACAGGTTTCAATTGGGTATTTCTATTTCCCGGGCCCAGCCCATACACAGTATCTCCAAAAGTAAATCCCCCTCACTTTTTTGTAAATAATGCATTGTATTTTTTTCATGAGAAAACCTGAAGAGGAAGACACTTTGATGCAATGTAAAGTAGTCATTTTGTCCGTTGTAAAACGTGAAAATTTGTTTGTCCTCAAAATGTCAACACACGCATTTATGTCTAAACCACTGGCAACAAAAGTTAGTACACTACTAGGTGAAAAAAGGACAAACTGTGCCAAAAGTCCATTTTTTTGTGGCCCCCATTATTTTCCAGCCTGGTTAAAAACTCTTGGGAATGGGTTCACAAAGCTTCAAGGTTGCAGCCACTGGAATCCTCTTCCACTTTCTCCATGACGACTCTGGGGTGGGGGATGTTAAAGATTTTCATCCTCCATCTTCCATTTTGAGGTGCTTACAGGCTCAATAGGGGGTTTTTGTCTGGGACGCTTCACCCGTCTTGCACCTTTCCTTCATTTTTTTTAGCAAGGTAGGGGTTTTCTTAGAGGGGGTTTGGGGTTCTTATATGTTAGAATCTCCCCGCTGTTAAAATTTCCAAAGGGAGGGGAATGCTTGCTTTCAGTATGCAAGGAAAGTTGCATTCATGGTTCCCAATGCAAAGTAGCTCTTCACAGCAGGCAGAATTTTTTTTTCAGGCAACCGACACTTCCACCACCCCTAATGAAATGTAGGCAAGACACCTTGCTTTGTGGCCCCACCGTTGTAACACATACCTTAACATCTCTAAACCCAAAAAAGTTTATCTTGGTCTCATCAGAAAGGAATGGTTAAGTAATCCATGTCCCTTTGTCTGCTTGTCTTCAGAAACTGTTTGCAGACTTTCTTGTGCAACATTTGTAGAAGAGGCTTCCATCTGGGATGACAACCATGCGGACCAATTTGATGCAGTGTGCGACATATGTTCTGAACACTGGCAGGTTGATCCTCCATCTCTTTCACCTCTGCAGCAATGCCAGGAGTCATACCTCTATTTTGAAAAGACAATCTCTAGATATGATGCTGAGCACGTGCATACAACTTCTTTGGTTGACCATGGCAATGCCTGCTCTGAATGAAACCTGTCTTGTTAAACCGCTGTATGGTCTTGGCCACTATGAAACAGTTCAGTTTCAGGGTGTTGGCAATATTCTTATAGCCTACGCCATCTTTATGTACAACAATTCATTTTTTTTTGAAGATCCTCAGACAGTTCCTTGCCATAAGGTACCATGTTGAACTTCCAGTGACCAGTATGAGAGAATGTGAGAGCGATAACATCAAATGTAACTGCTTTTCATTCACACCTGACACCTTGTAACAGGTCACATGACACTATGGAAGAAATATAGCAAATTTGGCACAATTTTTACACAACGCTGTGTGTTGAGTTATTTTGAGCGCACATAAAATTTACACTATTATACAAGCTGAACACTGACTACTTTACATTGTATCAAAGTGTCATATCTTCAGTGTTGTCCCATGCAAAAATATAATACAATATTTATAAAAATATGAGAGGAGTACTCACATTTGTGAGATACTGTAGGCAAGTTGCACGAGGGGTTTGCCAAAAACATGTATGTGCTGGAGCCAGAACCTTCCCTCTGGGAAATAACTGTGTTTTCAGTTGTCCCCAATATAACTTTGACTACTGCACAAGTCTCCCCTTGGTTACAATCCATTGTATAAAAATAACAATTGTTACTGCCCATTTGTAAAATGTGGTTTTCAATAATTCACAGATTGTTGCATTTAAACAGTCTTATTATCTTCACATGAAATGGCCAAAGTGACTAAGTGACTGTCAGCTATCACCTTGTCCTACATGCCACTATAAGGGCTTGTACCCATGGCAAGGGTTTTAGGTTGGTTTTACAGATGGTTTTCCGATTTGGAAATGGTCTGTAAACTGACTGTTAACCTATTATATTTATTTAAATAGAAAATCCATGCAACAGTCCACACTGCATGGATTATCCGCCGGACGTTTTTTGACACCGCCGGTGTTCCTAGAAACTTAGAACATGTTCATTCTCTGTCCGGTTTTTGGGTAGAAGATGAATATGTGGGTGTGAAGGGAGATGGCTTGAATCCGCAAACCAAGGAAAAAAGCCATCCTCCTATGTCCCCAAAAAAATACAAAATACTAATATTTTGTCTTTGCTGTGTGAACGCACCCTAAGTCTGTAAGTGGCTACTCTCTGTCACAGTGTAGTCCACCTTTGGTACATACAGCTCACAGGGTTGCACAAGTCACCTACTTGAAGAACTGATTCATACCTCAATGGGTCCTCATAGTTCCTATGCCACTGCCTTTCATGGATCCCCCACTACATTCAGCTAGGAATGTGCAGCATGCCCCCCCATTTAAGTATATGCAGACACTATGAGTATGGTTCTAGGCCCAACTTCCAATTCAGCCTTAGACCAAGATATGGGGAATGTCTTTTTTAGGACTGAACAAGCATGCACAAAGTTGGAGTAATAGCTCAGTGTCTATATCTAACCCGTCTATACAATATGGGGACTACACTGGATAAAAACCTTGTCATTAACCTCAGGAAAAATACCTTCTGTGTCCTTAGCCTCATGGCAGGCAACTAACTTGTCCATTGTACAATCAAACTCCAGGCTGTGATTTTGAAAGTCCATGTTTACGCAAGCAACTTCTCTCAGGGTCTTCTCACTGGCCCATAGCAACTACTTAGTTTCTAACACCACCCTTAAGGCTCCTCTAATGGTGACTGTATATGGGCCTGTTGAAGGCATAACTAGCATCTATAAAACCTCATAGCAAAATTAGATGGGCCCTACCACCTAATGACAGGAACCTTAAAAAATACCATAAGTAGCAATAGTTAAAGGTACAAGTAATTGCACAATATATCAGAGAACCCCCATAGTAGTGTTGAAGAGCAGAAAGCCACCAACTACTGTTCCCTACAAAAATGTACAATGTTCCTGTACCTGAGTGGGGCCCTCTCAACCTCTAGTCCCTATCACAGCCGCCATGTAGATAAACCCATGGATCTGCTACTCTGCACACTTACGGCAAATCCCTACACTAAACATGATATCTGTTATACTCTTATCCAAAACCTTTTCAGTCTTCTCTTTGACTACCTCTTTATCAGGCCTCTTTGTTGGGATGAATGATGCTTTCATAACTCTGGCCTAACGCTCTTGCTCAGGTCATCTGAAAGCTCTGTTGGCATCCAATTTTGTGTCATCTACATTCCCACCTTGCTTTACTACCTACATATGGGGTACCCATCTTCTCCTTTCACCCAAATGCTCCCTAAACATTTGTCAACAAGACTTTTCTTCTTGCACATCAGAGGGATAATCTCCTTTCATATTCTGTGCCCAAGGTGCTAGCATCATGGAGCATGGCATTTGCAGAGCCACAACACCAAGACTTGGGGCCATATGTATGAAAACAGTCTAGGTCTAAAATTCACTTTGTTGCCCATAGCAACCAATCAGAGCGATCTTTTAATTTTTCCAGAGCACTATATGAAATTAGAAGGGCGCTCTGATTGTTTGCTATGGTTAAGCAAGTGAGTTTTAGACCTAGACAGTTTTCATACATGTGGCCCTTGCTGTCTACAGATTTGGGAACCAAATTTCCTCCAGCTATAACATTTGTTACCCTGATTACAGCGCTAACAGCTGGAGGGGGGATTCACACCAGATTCACACCAGAGAACAGGCACTAGGGTAAACTACAATGACCTTCATGGACATGGGGAACACCAAATAGGAACAAAGTGGCCAAACATAAAGGAGGAGGAACAAAGACAGAAATGCACTTTTTGATTTAACGAGAATGTTAAAGTTAAAAAGTAGCACTAGTTAAATAGGGTCATAACAATGCCTTTGTCTTCTATAAAAGTTACAAAATGTATATACTGTATACTATACTAAGTGCAGGATCCAGGTAGCAGGGAATAGCACAGAGATTCAAGGGCACCAAAGAAAGAATCCTTGTGTCCTATTATGCTCCTGGCTGTGGTAGATAACATTCAGGGGCAATTATGGGACATTTATTGTTGAAATAGCCGGGATACAAAATAACCTAAAACCTTTTTTTTTTTTTTTTTAAATCTAGTCCAGATGATGAATACATATTTTATTATATCACACGTGCACCGAAATGATTCATCAGCATATTTCTATTTTAGTTTTACCTCCTATGCAGCATTAAATAAACTAAGAGTTCAATTCCTTCTTCTAGAGCATTAAACCAGCAAGTGCTGACCAGATCCAAGCACCAGTAATTCAATTTACAGTCAATAATTTGATTTATCCCATAAACCCACTCTCCTCATCTATTGCAGTCATCAGTAATTCATCAGTCAATTCTTGCACCCCCATCGGCAGTCGTTCACCTCATGGAGCACAGGAATGTTGTTCTTTAGTTTATTAATACCTTTGTTCCTGGCTCCCGCTGTGTATCACTTTATTGTATGATGTTTCTTTCTGGACACTTAATAGCTAGACTGCAGCCAAAGGAGTTTCCTAATGACCTTTATTCTTCCATGTCCTATTTCCCATTCTATTTTGGATCACATTTACGAAGGAACTATTTCTAGGTATTTGACATCTTACTTATGGACATGCCTTAGGATGGCCTCCAGCTCTTAACATGTGAATCTATGCCCTTCAATATTTGCTGAAGATAGCTATCAGTTCCAATAATACTAGAAATTATGTTAATGATTATAGCCAAATTGTGTGGCTTTCAATGCATGTTTCTTATAACAGCTCTACTTTATGAATAATTACCGATATATAGAAAGATTTCCTTAGATATTTGAGAAAAATCTTATGAGGATACAATAAAAACAAATGTGAAAACAGCCACGTTAGTTCAGTGTGGTAATCTACTACCAGTTTCTGAGAAAATAATTCAAAGATCACAACCACAACAACTGTATGTCCTGTGAAAAGGCACAAGATGCTGTACTGGATGGCAGATACTTGTCATCGAGGTGTTTAGCTGATAATAGTGAATTACTGACACTTTGTATAGGTAGCATGGCTTCTAGCAAATGGTCAATCTGGGCTGGTTCTTTATTGGAGCAGTCTAAGAGCTGGATGGGATAACTGCTCCCATGTATCCAGGCCAGGTCTTGCCTGGACTTTTTAAGCCAGGAGACTTAGGAGCTCTGGGTTGTGGTTCCCAGTCAGAAGTCTGTCTGTGCTGAGGTGAAGATACCTGCTGCTGCAGATAAACTTTAATTTGCCACGTTCCCTTGACCCTGGTGGGGAAAGAACCCAGAAAACTTGACTGGTTAAGAGTAGTGAGGAGCGATTGTGTCAACTATTGTTATTGAGTCGATAGTCGATATCGTCAATTATCATGCCGATAGTCGATAACAGATTATCGCCGATGACCATTAAAATCTATGGGAGAGGAACAACACCTTCATTCTTATACTCAAACAGGGCTGGAGAACCTTCCCTCACCCCCCTCTATCCTCGGAGCTGATTGGCTGGCCGCCAAAATGACAGGAAACGCTGAAAATGGCGCAATAGTAATAGATTATCTGTAAAATTGTCACCTAAACTATCGTGTGATCGGAAATTTCCGATCAGTCTAAAAACCGTGCCAATTTCAACTTTTGTCGATAATATCGCTCATCCCTAGTTAAGAGTCTGTGAGGTTCTCCAAACACGGACTGTGTAACCCTTTTTGTTCCTGGCTGAAGTTAAGCCACATGTTTTGTTTTGTTTGTTTTGATGGCTTATACTTCAAATGAAAGCCAAGAACTTAGTGTTTGTCATTCTACCATTGAGCTGATCGCCACAGTCCTTATGTCAGATATTGAGGGTCACCACAGTAAAAAAAGAAATATGCCCTATGGACTTGATGTAAAGTTTGTGAAGCATGTCTTCAGAAGAGGAATGCCTGGATCTTCTTATTTGATGTCACAAGTATATGTTTTTATACAAAATATTTCTGAAATATTTGTATTGTGTTAAATACGTGCTATGCCATTAAAGAGTAAGGGTGTGTTCACATGATGTATTTGCGGGTTGTACTTCAAAGAGTAATTGTACTGCAATGTGCCAAAGTAAGGTCTGTAAATATGGTAAAATCAGAGCAATCCTTGAGCACTATGTTTTTCAGACATATTCCCCTGAAGGCCAAGAGAAAGAAGTGACATGTCACTTCTTTCCAGTGCTTACGCACCGCGGAAAGCGGAATAGGATGAGGACTGGGCCAAAGCACTTTAGAAGTATGCACTGACCAGCACATACTTCTAATTCATCAGGCATATAGCGGCAAGCATAGTATGTGCTGCTATAGGGCTGGCAAAGCCCGTGTGAACATACCCTTACTGGTCCTCTTAAATAATTGCTAATTGAGTAGAAAATTTGTGGAAGCCCCAGAATGGACCGCACTGCATATAGTCCAGCAGATGAAAACAAGATGCCCATTTTGATGTGGCTAATTCAAAGATCACAACCAATACAGCCGTATGTCCTTATGTCAGATATTGAGGGTCACCACATTAAAAGAGAAAAATGTCAACACATCAGGAATACAATAAAACATAGACTTATATACTGTATTTCCTCCAAAATAGGACCTAATGATTTTTCAGGAATCTCGTGATATAAGCCCCAACAATAAACCCCAGTTAAAATCATCAGCCAGATGGAAACATTTAATACGTTCATTGCAACACATGACATCACTATCTGAGTGTGCAGAATGGAAAGCAAGAACCACTATAGAAATACTCGTCCTGGAAGACACAGAACTAATGAAGGATAAAACTTGTAAATACCAGATATAAACACACACAGAACATAAGGTATTTTGCTAGGTGATTAATGAGGAGCCATTGGTTTATCCTAATTAATTATAATTACAAGTATTAATTATTTTCAGCACTTGGCTACAAGAAGAATATACTCAATGTATTGTATTGTATTGTACATGTATTGTGCACGGAAGTGTCGCTAAAATAAAATCTCTCTTTTTTGTCTCTCTCTCTCCTAAGGGCACTGAAGATCTGGCAGGGAGGTCAGGTGGAAGCTGGGTAATAGAGGGACAGCGCCTGGCAATTACCCAATTACCCTAGGGAGCGGGGACGCACACGCCGGCTGGCAGAGACAGTGCACGCAGAGAGGAGAGGTGAGTAGGTGAGGTGGGGAGTGGGACTGCTATATATATATATATATATATATATATATATATATATACTGTGGGGGGTAAGCTCCGTCACAGGGACCACGATACAAATGCGTTCTTTTTAACGGGTTTTTATTGAACAGAAAAGTCCAGAACATATACAGCTTTTCTTCAACAGATGCATTAAACTAACTTAAACAGGACCTTGCTTCAGGCAGTAACGTAAGCATAAACAGGTTCAGCTCACCATACACAACAGTAGCAGCAGCTTTACAGGATGTCCAGCTTTCCTCAGAGAGCCTTTACACAGAGGATCCTTCCTCTCCAACTCCAGGCTTGGAGTGGCGTACCACACCCAGGACACCTGACCCTCTGGCTTTTTAGGCCAAGGAAATCCTGAAGTGGATATGTGGGAGCAGTCCCCCACCCAGCTCTAAGACTGCTTCAGTAAAGCCAGACCCGGAATACCACTGCTTAAAGCAGTGATGAAAAATAAACAAGATGTCTGCAACCTGAGGTTGCAGACTTATTTATCTGGCTCACTCCACCGCAGCCCTAATATATTATTTTATTATTTATGTGTATATATTTTTATATATTTTTATATAATATATATATATATATTATATTATTATATAAAATATATATATATAGCAGTCCCGCTCCCCACATATATATATAAACATTACAGTATATTAGCATATTTCCGATTTATTAGTTTAATATCTCATGAGCCCAACCCATAATATAGCATGCACATACTTCTACAATATGGGATGCTAATGTACCTATGTATGTCTACAATTGATATGAAGGATTATATAGTTTAAAGAGTTTTTTTCTGCTGAAATCATGTGGAATGTTACTGAAAGGAAAATATGGAATGCTCCATCAGACACTGTACTATAAATGTCTTCCCTTCTAGAAGCATTGCTTTTAGCAACAGCAGTAAAATAGCAATGAGCCTTGAAAAGCACAATATTGGATTGTACAACAGGAAGGGAGTTCAGTTCTTAAAAACATATCTCAGGCAAAAATGTGATCTCTTAATTTCCAGGCTTTTTTATTACAGGAGTACAGCAGTCTAAAACAAATGTTAAGTAAAGAGATCAAATACCGGAGGATACAGAGTAACAGAATATGAGGAGAATAAATAATTTAATGGTATACTACAATGCTGATTGAACAGGTAGTGTTCATGCCATCGAAGCAGAGCATGCAACTGACTTTGGTGCACATGAAAAGATTTGGGCTAAGTTCATTTCAGCAATATCCTGTTTCCTCTTGCACAGTGCTACCCTTAATTACAGAAAACAATTGATGTAAAGCTACTCCTCTTAACAAGGTATTATCAATGATTTTGCATAGGATTGAACATGAACCTACAGAGCTACATTCCTTATTCTACTGGTTCCCACTGGAAACAGTCGGCAAGTTAAAACATGAAAGCATATTTTTTCCCAAACAATGTAAGCCCCCATAATAAAGAGAGCGTTAATTTTTCCTTATAGAAAACCCCCCTTTAAACTTTTACCTACTGCCACAGAAAAATAGTCCCATTCTTGGTTTCTGAAACCTCTGCCTATTTTTTTTTTTGTGTATAATTTGAGTTGTTAAATTTTTTTACAAAAAAGAAAGGGAGCTCCAAAAAATAAAAAAAATCCCTAATTTTCAAGGGAAAATTTCCAGCTAAAATGGATTGAGCAAAGTGGAAACCCTTAAATATAGAAAGCAGTTTAGTTAAAAATTGATATGGGCCTTAGTAAATAGATATTACATTTACAATGTCCAGCTGAGGACTTAGATAAAAATTACATGGGAATTATGGTGGGTAAACTTTAGTACATCCTTAATCCCCTTGTAATGTTCCTTTACAGACTTAGACTTGATTCCCTTTTTGATGGTCTCCTGAAAAAAATTTCCTGTGCATCTGTAACTGAAAATCTGCGAGTCTTTGGCTTTATAACCATGACAAAAAAACGTAATTTCTCCACCTTAAACACAATGCATCACTATTGAACTAAAAGGAGAATAATTTATTTCCATAGATGCATTTAAAAAAAAAAAAAAACCTAGCTAAATGATGGCAAACCTTTGAATTTGACAGTCATTGTCTACTAATGTGAGTAGAGGAGTGAAAAAATCAAGAGATACCCCTTTATTGGTAATGAGTGCATTTGATGGTAAGCTTTTGAGGTTAGTCTCTTCTCTGACAGTGTTATACAAAAAACTGAAATTTTAGACTTTTTACATTCAACGAAAGGGGCCCTTTAAAAGATTTTTAAAAATAACAAATGCAATCAAGCAGAGGGTTTAAAAATTACAAAGGTCGGGAAAAAAACTGGGAAAACTTGGGACGTGTGCGGAGGGTCATTATTTCCTGCTGTTATCTGTTTGCTATCAGATATTGATCTGTGGTCCCCACAGTTCACACATAGTGTGACATGAAGTTTGAATTTTTCACTTTAGTTTATTTTCCTATTCATTTCTCTCACTCTGTCTCCCTCAAATGTTCAATAGAGTGATCTTCTCTGGAAAAATGTGCGGCAACTGGGAGATCTGTCCATTAATAGTGAATCTGTGGGAGTTCACGCGCTGATTGAGTCTCTGCACTGTTTCCTCCACATAGAGGCCTGTGGTGGGACATTGCACACACATAATCAGATATACCACGTAGGAAGAACTGCTGGACTATTTCCCCCTAATTCTGTGCATCTGCTGTGACTGTGGGACAGGTGCACTGTCAGTGGTGTGGATATGTAGGTCTTGCACCTGTTTTGCAGGCAGGATAAGGTGCCATTATCTGTTGCGGCTTTCAAGGCACGCGGGGCAATAATTAGTCGCAGATTAGGTGGTTGTCAAAAGGAAACGAGAAGGGTGACATATCATTGGTGTCTACAATATTGTCACAAGTATGTTGCTCTAGGACACTGGACACCCAGGGTGACATGTATGAATGGGGCTGCGTCAGGTTTCTGGCGTACTTTGAGCCAAAAAGCTGTCATAGCCCTGTACTCAGGCCCGCCATTAGGGGGGTACAGGCAGTACAGGTGTATGGGGCCCGGCCGGCCTGTGAAGCAAGGGGGGCCCGCGGCCGCCGGCAGGTAACGCCCCCTTGCTTCACAGCAATGGTAGAGAGAACAGGCAATCAGCCTGTTCTCACTACCATGTCCGCTGTTTATATTCAAATTATGGAGGGGGGGGGCTTTGAGTGGGGCTCGCACACATGTGAGGGGGGCCGTGCTCGTCTCAGTGTCCTAGTGCGCGCCGCTTCAGTAGGTGTACATGCATAGCCTAGGCCAATTTCAGTGTAACTTACTCTCCTACTCCGTGCTTTGACAAGAGCAGCCGGGCCCCTCCCCCTCTGACCGCGCCGCATCCACGGGCTCCGCCCACAGGCAGTCCTCCTCTGCTGGGCGGGCGCGATCAAAATTTAAAGGGTCCCCGCCTGTGGGCGGAGCCCGTGGATGCGGCCGGCAGGGGGAGGGGGGGCCCGGGGTGTCTTTCAAAGCCGGAGTATAAGAAAGTTACACTAAAATTTGCCTAGGTATGCATTTAAAACCTATGAGGGGCGCGCAGCAGGACACTGAGGGGGAGACGGACCCGTCACATGTGTGCGACCCCTCACCAAACCCCCTTTTCAGCCTGGGGGAACCCCATCAAGCCCCCCTCTCTTCATGTGTGGGGCCCCTAGAAAAGCCCCCCCCCCTCTCCTTTGGGGCCCCCTAGCTACTTCTATCTACTTGGAGCCCCTAGTACCCATTATCTCGGGGACCCCCTAGTACCCATCTACTACGGGGAGCCGCTAGCTACCCTTCTATTATGGGGAAAATAGTACCTATCTATCTTTTGGGACCCCCTAGCTACCTATCTTCTACGGGGGGGCCCATGCTACCTATTAGGGGGGCCCATAGCTATTATCTATCTCGGGAGCCACTAGCTCCCATCTACTACGGGGGGCCCACTAGCTACTACTATCTTTTGGGGCCCCCTAGCTACCATCTATCTCGGGGAGCCCCCCCAGCTACTTATCTATCTTGGACCCACTAGCTACCTACTATTTCGGGGGCCCACTACACCTTAAAATATCTACGGGGGGCCAATAGCTCCTAAATCTCGGGGGGCCCAAAAAGCTATATCTTCTACGGGGCCCCCGACCTATCTTCTTTGGGCCCCCCCCAGCTACCTATCTTTCTTTGGAGCCCCCAGCTACCTAATTCTTCGGGGGGGCCGCTAGCTACCTACTATCTACGGGGAGCCCCCTAGTACCCATCTATCTACGGGGGGCCCCCTAGTACCTATTTTTTACGGGGAGCCCCCTGCACCCTTTTCTATCTACGGGACCCGCTAGTACCTATCTATCTACGGGGGGGCCCGCTAGCAAACCTTTTTTATTTACGAGGAGCCCACTAGCTACCTATCTATTTAGGGGACCCCAAGAAAGGCTACTACTTTTTAAGGGACCCACTAGTTTCCCTATTTTTTTCCGAGGAACCCCCAACTACTACCTATCTATTTAGAGGACCCAAAAGCTACCATCTATCTTCGGGACCCCCCACTATCTCCCTCGGGAAGGGGGGTTTTTAAAAAAAACTCCCTAGGGGGGTTTAATATACCCCAAACCTTCCCGGGGGCCACTTAAGGGAAATTTTACCTTTTTGAGCACTATGGATGGGGATTTTTGAACAGGGGAAAGGGACATAAGGGGGAGGATGAAAAGGGAGTGAGGAATCTCAGGTTTTTGTGTAAATTTGGGGACGGGGTGGTGCCCCCCCAAATGGGGGTTTGGGGCTGGATGGAGAAGAAACGAAACGTAAAAACAACTCATCGCAGGATGTCACCTGGGGAGTCAAAAGCTGTAACTGCACTTTTTGGCATTTGGGGATCTCCCCACTTTATTTTCCTGTATGGAGGTATTTTTTGCTCTTGGTGAAAACGGTTTATTTTTATTTAACCAGTAAGGGGTATTTTTTGTCTCTCTATGTGGGATATGGGGGGAATTTTTTTGGGTTTTTTTGTGTAAAATTTTTAATTGTTTTGGCCCGGGGGTGTATGGTTTGGTCAGTAAATTTTTTAGTGGTGAGAAAACAGTGATCATGTGGCGGAAATTGGGCTGGACTTTTGTATACATACTGACTCCCCAAAATTATAGTTTAAACTGTACGTTGTAAAAATACAACGAGAACTGAACCCAAAAAAACCAATGGTGAAATTTGAATTTTTATTTTTTTGGTGGACTGGTAGGGGGGGGGTTTTTTGGATAGGGGGAAAAAAGTGTAGAGGGGGGGCCCCCATGCTTCAGCTGTATGGGGCCCCAAAAAATTTTTGATGGCGGCCCTGCCCCCTTTAAACCCTTTTAAAAAAATAATAAATTGGGACCCAAACCTTGTCGCAAAAACACTTTGCAATGCGCCAAATATGTGGGGGGTTCTGGGGGCATCAAAACCCCCAATTTTAAGATTTTACCCATATTAAAATGGAGACACCAAAATTTGGGGCCCAAAATGTCAAACAGTCAGACTAAGTTAAAAATGGTCTTCCTGAGGCCCTTTTTCGTAGTGGGAAATAGATTTTCCATTTTGGGCCCAAAAAAAAGTAACAATTAATTTTTTCAACTTATACCACTAAAAAAATAAAAAACAAAATTTAAAATAATTATCAAACTGTATAAAATTAAAAATAAAAAGTAAATATTAAAAATTTTAATTAAAAAAAATAATTTTTTCCCTTTAATAAGGGTCCACATTTAAAAAAAAACTCCCCATAAAATTTATATTAAAAATTTTTATCATCTAAAAAAAATTATTAAGTAAATAAAAAGAAAATTTAAAAAAAACCAATACAACATCTACCCCCAAAACCTGTTTCAATTGGGTTTTTTTACAGAGTTTGGAGTTTTTTATCACTTTCCCGAATTTCCCATTTACTGAATGCAAATTTTTAAAAAAATTTTCTTTTATTTTTAGCCTGGGTGTGATGTTTTGAAACCACTGATAATATATAATAAATTGAAATTTTTGGGATATGCGTATTAGTTTCTAATTTTATATTATTTCAATTATTATTAATTTTTTAATATATAATTTTTATTAATTTTATATTTAAATTTTGTTTTTAATAAAATTTTTTAAAATTTGATTTTATAAGAATTTTTTTATTTGGGGGGAAAATTTTTTTATTTTAAAATAGTTTTTTTTAATTAACATCATCAAACATGGCCCTAGCTGTCAGGAACTCTTAAGAGTCATTTCTACTTTTTTTACTATGCAGCACAAATAGGCTTAGCGCCAGGATTCAACGACACTCAAAAAAAGTTTAAGCGCAGAAGAAAAAAGGTTTTTTTAACAAATGACGATTTTTCACTGCTTTAAAGCATTTGAACTAGCCCCGTCCCGCACCCAAAAAACCCTCTTTCATTTTGCCCCTAGTGTTAGTGCACATAATTTGAAATTTTACCCCTTTTAAAAATAAATTATCAAAAGCAAACAAAGCCCAGTTATTACATTTTCTCTGCCTATGCAGTATATGATCAATATATGATCACTTTTGCCAAAACTGCTTACCCAGCTGCAGCTCATCAAGAAAGGGGAAGGGTCATTTTACGAATGAGGCCTAACACAAAGTTTGAGTAGAACTATTTTCATACTGTATTCAGCTAAACTGCATTGAAGGGAAATATTTTCAAATCTTAAAAAAAGAAAACGATACAGAGATTTGCATTCAATTTTTTAATTTAAAAAATAATACTGTTTTCTATTTACATTTTAAGGAAATTCATTTTTAAATTACGGAAATTTTAAAAACATTGGGGAAATTTAAAAGTCCCCATTTGGATGAATTATGCATTTAAAAATATTATACTCATATAATTTTAGGTTTGAAAAAACCATCTGCTTTCTGTTCTATTCCAGAATATACATGCATTTTGTTCTTCGATTCTACACAAATACATAAGAAAAAGCTGTGTACAAACACAAAGCCCCCTTGGGTTTCCCAATTAGATTTTTTTTGGGGTTTTCAAAAAAACCAAAGGGTCCCGCTGGTTAGTTTTTACTGGTTTTTTTTAAGCAACAGAGTACCTTATACTCAGTTACTCCCGCCCCCCATAACGGGCTCCTGTTTATTTTAGCGTTTAGGCCCCTTTTGGGTTTGGGGGAGGGGTTGTTTCTTTTGGCCGTAAAGGTTTCTTTTGGGTCACCTAGTTAACTGTACCAAAAGGTGACATTTCCCCCATTCCCATTTAAACCTTGGGTTTTGGGGGGGGGGGGGGGGGGGGGGGGGGGGGGTTTTTTCCCCCGAAATTTTTAAAGGCAGATGCGCTGGGGAAAAAAAAAGGGCCCGGTTTTAGAACTGAAACCCCCCCTGTTTTTTGGTTTTTATTGCTGGCTTGGTTAACAGCAACTGCAACATCTAACAGCCCAAACAAAACCCCAAAAAGATGCAAGTCACGAAAAAGGAAAAGATTTCCCATTTTGGATAGCATGGTTAAAACCCATTAACCCTCGTGAGATTGGCCCCGGGGGGTGAAAAGGCCAGCCCCCTTAGGAGCCCCCACCAGTGTAGGGAGGGGAAATTTTTTATCTAATTTTTTAAATTTTTTTCTAAATGTATTGTTTAAAAAAAAAAGCTATGGCTACAAAAACAATATCATGTGGTATGCGGGAATTTGAGGCTAATCCCAAACACAGGTTAGCCCCCTTACAATCTTTTTTTCCAAGATTTTTTTACATTATTTTCAATACTGATTTAGTATCTTTGATGTATCCTGGTACATGTTGAACAATAGGTTGAAGATGTCTGTCCACCTATGTACTCAGGCGTTCGCCAAATGAATCATTCCCTGGTGGGAATGTATCTTTATGGACTTTTGGAGCTCCATAAAATACAGGTACCACAGGTTCTTCACTTAACAAATAGATTTTTTGTTTATCTGTGATAACCCCTAGATTTATTCCATGATTTAACAATTTGTGTAATTTATTTTGAAAATATTTTGTGGGGTCTTCTTTTAATTTGCGGTAAGTTGTAATATCATCTAATATTTTGTGCACCTGGGTAATGTACAAACCTGTATCAAGGACCACTGTGGCTCCACCTTGTCTGCCTTCTTAATTATCAGGTTTTTATTATTCCTCATTTCCTTAATGGCTCTATTTTGTGACCATGTTAGATTATATTTATATTTCTTATTTTTACTGTTCTTACTCTTAGCATAATTTTTCTGGTATAAATTCATTAAATCACGTTCCGTAGAGTTCTGGAAAATATCTAAAGCCAGTACCCATGTTTTTAGGGTTTAAAAATTGGGATTAGGCATAGAGTGTTGTATGTTGGGTGTCTCTATGTGATCCTCTGAATTATCGATGGCACTTTCCATACTCAAATCTTGTAAAGATCTTAATGCCATCTGTTCGTTAAATTGTAAAGTGCTGAATTCATTGTCAGCATTACTCCTGGGCCTACCTAGCTCCTCCCCCCTGTCCTCACTGTTGAAAAAAATGTTCTTTACCGTCATCAATCTTGCACATTTATTTACATCCATAATTGTTGAAAATAGATCAAAGTCACATGTACAGTAGGGGAAAAGTTTAATCCCTGTTTTAAAACCTCTAACTGTGATGATGTTAAAATGGCTGCGGTCAAGATTATCACTTCTAGATCATCACCTATCTAAGAAGCACATTGAACATGTGTAAAATACTCAGAGTCTACCTAAACAGGACATCAGATTTCTAAATATCAGAAAATCTCTGACTCTCATTTCCAGGACTCAGACGGATTGTAGAAGCTCAAAAGCTACTACCTCATGCTAAGTCCAGAAAACCATAGCTTTCGTGTACTTAGCTTTAGGGTTAAAGCTTCCTCCTTTCCTTAAAGCCCATACTACTAGGGCTCCCTTCACTACTTCAGTAAAAAGGACTCTAATATCTATAGACCAGATTTGTAGATGTCTTGGTTTTTTTTGAACACTTTTTCTGAGTCTTCAAGTGATACTTACTCTGTGCGGTCTATCCTGAGGATAGTACAAGATGTCCCTTCCTAGGAGATATATTTCTCACATCCTCATGAATGTGCTGCTGACTGGGATGCAAGGAAACCTGTGGTTTAGAATGTAAATGTGTTTTCCTTTAGTCCTATCAGCAGCACAAGGCTTCCTCCATATACCTATTCTAAACAGTCTGCACTTAAAGGGGTTGTCTCATCTCAAAGTTTCATAGGATGCATGAATGAAATAATGCTGCTTTGCTCTGTTACTTCCTGGTCAAGCTGTCTGTAATTAGCATATGAGCTCTGTGTATTCAGACTTCTGCTAATTAGATTAACTCAGAAGCTTCCCTGGTCCTGACAGCATGAGATTTAAGTAAACAGCGGTAATTACTTTCTTTTGAAAGATCAGATAACAAATAAGATCTCACTGACAGAAGTTCTGTTCTGGCCACAGCCCTGGCCTGTGTGATGACATCACTCCCTGCTATCAGATACAACAAACAGCAGGGGGGGAAATGTACACAGGTCTGTCACTTTGGGACCCAGAGAGAGCCAGGAAGGTGATAAAATCACGCAATAAAATTTGGGAAAAAACATCTAATTAAGTTGTTCCCTACACATTAAAAGCTGATCTTTGTAGCGAGACAACCTCTTTAAAGACCTTGCACAAAGGGGTTGAGTCTGCGGATCCCTTTTATAGCCTACTTGCTTAGTTAAAAACTCCACCTGTCCTATCAATCTGCAGGGCAGAGAAATACCCATCATTGTGCTGCTGACAATACTAAGGGAAATAGATTTACATTTTTAAAGGGGTTTTGTCAAGAAGTGAGTTCCTCACCTAACAGGCTTACTCCCCTCTTGAGGCTTGAAAAAGGGGTGTTGTGTTTCTTTGTTTAAAAAAACAAGTACCTCCTCTTTGAAGTCATCACTCCACCCCCAAGCACGTTCCTGATATTCAGTCTCTGTACTTGAGAAATAATGTTTATTTGGCTAATCCACAGGGGATAACTGTAATTGTGCACAAGTTTTTATCCCTCATAAACCCGCTCAGGAGAAAGATAAGCTTGAGCAGGGAGCGTCTTTGATTTGTTCACGAGCTTCTGCAGGGGGGAAAGGAGGGCTGAGCAGGGAGCGTCAGCATGTTTACTCAGATAATTACATTACAACCAGTGGATTCTCTATACAAAAGACACAGGATTTTTTTCTCCCCAGTCCCTTCAAAGCTTGTTCATGTTCCCTGCCATCAGATAAGAAGTGCAAACAACGCAAGTGCGGCCAGATGAGCTCCTGTCAGCTCCTGGTCGTGTCTAATGTAAACTGTCAGGAAGGCTGTAGTTCTCAGAGGCTTCACTTTTTTTAATGACATATATTTAGAAAAGTGGTTTTGGAGGATCCCACATCAATATTAGATCGTGACAAAACCCCTTTAATCATAGGCTTATCTTTAAAAAGCAATGAAACTATACAAATTTCATATTGCTGTAGCTGACATACTAAATGAAGTTAAAGGAACACATTGTTTTTTTTTTCTTTAGTTCTTTAGAAATTGTTTCTAGGTACACAATAGTACCAGTAATTTTGCAGCTGCATACATGCTTTTATACTGCTGCCACTGAGCTATGTGGCCTGCACTATGAACTGGGTCACACAACCATGCCGTGTGTTTCAGCAGAAATTATTTCTTTATACATTCTTATAGGTATTTTAAAGTTTTTTTTATAGGAATGCATGGAGAGACAAACTTCCTGCCAGCATAGTTTTTTTTTAGCTAATCAGAAAGCAGGTCATGTGACCTTAAGGAGACTGTTGCATCAGCCAGAAATCCTGTATCGAGCTGCAGGTAAGCAGGGTTACTAGCACTACATTATGTATAAAATGAACTAAGGAAAAAAATGGAGTGGTCCTTTAACAACCAATTTTTACAACACAGTGAGCACTGTAAAACAAAGCCCAAAAAACAATGGGTTTTCATTCAACCCACACTTTTCTCAGCTTTTGCCATGTATAATTTTGTCCATTAAATGGTGACATTAAAAACTATAACTCAAGGTGCAAGAAAACAAACAATATACCACTATATTGACTAAACGTAAATAAGCTATGGCTCTCAGAATGTGGAGATGAAACAGCAAACATATTCTGCATCCAATTTACTGCCCTGGATTTCTTGCCTACTGATTGTAGTTCATCCCCTTCTAATTCTTATTCCTTGTGCTTCTGATCTTGGTCTGTACTCCTAACAAACCTAATAAACGTAATAAACCTGACTTTGATCTTGACCTTCTTCCTGGTTTTCCTCCTGGATTGTTCATCTGGTACTGATTCCTAACTGTACTACTGTCACGTCAGAGGAGGTGCAGTGGGCCCTGACTGCCACCCAGCCCACTGTCCCTGCCTACTTGGCGTTCTGCCCTAGATGGCAGACCCCAACTGGACGACAGCCCCTATGCTGCTAAGTGCAGGGCCGTCAGTGAAAGCACAGAGTCAATCAGTCCGGGTCAACAACTGTGAGGTAATGGATAAGCCCAGAAACGTAAGCCAAGTGGAAGGTCAGAAACAAGCCGGGGTCAAAACACGGTCAGGAGCGCATTACAAAAACGGAGGCAAAAGCGAGGTCAGAAACACAGGAAGACAACTATAACAAAACTACAGGGAAACAACAAGGGAACAGCTTTGACAGGCAAAGCCTGGAGAAACTGCGGAGGTTTAAAAGGTCTTCCCGGACACCACCCCCACAGCTGATTGGTGCGGCATCCGGGACCCCCTATTGGTCCTGAGAGACACACCCTCAGTTGGGAGAGGCTGCAGAGCTGTCACTCCTGGTTCAGGAGCAGCACCTCTCCCAGAGTGTGGTCCGAGGCCAGACCTATCAACCCTCGCAGGTTGCAGGTCGTTGCAGAAAACGGGTGGAAGGCTGCCCAGATGAACGTATCCTGACAACTACTACTACATCTACACTACTACCAGCAATAGATGACCATTTTGGAAACTTGGAAATCTGACCTGGAAGTCTATACTCTGCACCTAAGTCTAGCCAGCTGATGGTGTTTTAGAAATTCTACCTCTCCATCAGAAGTGCTAAAGTCCTATGTATGCTCAAAATCTTAAGTGTTTAAAATAATGTATCTATGGGACTTTATTCAGAGCAGTGAATTTTTGTAGCACTAAAATGAATTTCCAAAGGAAATCTGTGCTGAAATTATGTGTATTTTATGTGACTTTTTATTTGCCATGTTTTTTTTTACATGTTTTTGCTGACTATTTTTTAAGCCAAAAAAATGCAAGAAACAAAACACGTGTATTTGGCATGTATTTTGCTAAGCCCATTGACTATAGTGGACAAATTAAAAGTGTAAACTGTGCATTTTACATACCAAACGCTTATGATTTCTTTTTCATGGCGCATATTTCAAAAACAAGCTTTTCCACTGAAAACAGATTTTTATTAGGGGAATTTATGTTGCACATTTTGGCATATGATACATGCATACTTTGCTCCAAATTACACATTAAAAAAATGTAGTAAACATAGCTTGCATCAATGTATGCCCTGCCATCTACATAATATTCATAGACAACTATGATAGCAAACACGGATTCCCAATCGTTCATCAGAAGTCATTTCTCAAATTAGAATTGTTTTGCTATTGTTACACCACTGCTTAAAACAGGTGGTTTGACAAATGGAGTAGACAGACTGTGATCACCATATTACACATGTCTCAAAAAGAAGCGTTATCAGGTGACATTTCACACAATAGCATTAGCATCTCCATTCTGTGTGGAGCAGATGTCTTAGCTGTATATATCTATAGATTTGTTTTTTTAACACCTCTCATTAAAATGAAGCAGCTTAACCACCAACAACCTTGACTCTACATTGTTAAAAGGCTTTTTCACGCATGAATCATTACACAGCCTTTTTAGTAGTACATCTCAACCTGGAAAGTTTGACACCGATGTCAGACACAAGAAACGCAGAAGGTCACTGAACCATAAATTTTTAAGCTAACTTTTAACTAAAATATTTAAGCTTGTCTGGCAGTGTTAAAACTGTTCTCAGTTTCTTTTTTCAGACAACTTATTCAAGGAGAAACATGACAGGCAAGCTTTCCTTATTATGTTTTTATTACAAATCCAGGGCTTCCAATTTAATTGTTGTAGGTTTCTAAGAGTCAAACATCCGTCCTGAGTCATCTGCTGGCATCAAACACGCAAAGAAAAGTCTAAACATAGTGAAAAAGGGATGTTTGACGTCAGCAATGAAGAAGAATTGGCCTAATTATGACAATTCTTTTGTACTAAAGTTTAGTCACTAAAAATAATTATTATTTTTATATGTATTTTTCAATTGTTTTTGAAATCTGGGTGCTGCTTTTAGCCAGATTAATAAAAAAAAAAAAAAACTGATGAAAAAGAATAAAAAATAACTAAAGTGATTTCCTTTCAGGATAAATGTTTTCATTCATCTTTTCTTGGTATGCTGACATTATAGAGGGCAAATCCCTTCTATGCATCGTCTATCTAAGAGCATAAAGCCACTGCCCAGAATGGAGGACTTGGGAACAATGGTTATCCATTCATTGACATGTGTAGTATGCACTGTGATGCTTTCAATGCAGGCAAAACGTGACTACTTCCTTAAATATGTTATTTGACCCTTTGATATTATGCATTTTCTGCCTCGTAGCTTATCTAATCAAGATATTTTACTTCCCAGTACAGGTGTCTCACTGTTGCAGCCTGTTTACTCACTGCCACCACTACCCCTCACACTGTTCTTAAATGAACCCCAGCCACCTTACCTGATCTCCTAGCCATCACTCTGCTCCTCTAGTTGAAACTACTGTATATGTGCTCTGGCTCTTGGCCACTTAAAGGTCCAGTGCCTGCTAATGAACTGTATTTCTACCAATCCCTCTCTGTCCTTAACAGTTTTATCCTGGGGTGCCAACCAGTATAGTTGACTCTGGCGCCCACCCTACAGCTACTGTACATGACGCTTGCACACTGCCTAGAGCTTTCTTCCTTTCTGATTAAAGAGCAGTTCTAGGTTTGCCATGCCAATGGGATCCACCATGCCCAGGGGCCAATTGTGAATTTCACCTACTCCCTTGTGGACCAGTCTGAGTCTGGTTCTAAAGGATCCTTTTTCCATCTCTCAGCGCCCAAGAAATAAGATTCCGATCATCTTTTTTTGTGATTTACAAGTGTAAAAGTTTTCTACAATTCCATTTATTTATTGTGGCTTGATTCCTAATTTTGTCTTATCTTCTGCCTTCCTAGACCATCACACTTTCCAAAGCATTGAAAGTACTCTATGTGCCCTGACCTTGGTCTTTCCACCATATTGTCCTATAGCAATTAAGCCCTGACCTTTGCCTGTCTGATTTGTGTACTGCTGGATTCATCAGCTATAGATCCTAAAATACAGGTCAAAGGGTGAAAAATAGTGGAAGCCCACTCCTCAGTTTGGCCCAATGTCAAATCCATATCAACTTAGGGGATCATCTGCCAGCCAGGCCTCATGTCAACAGGTGAACATACTGAAGTAAGTGCATCTTAGAAAGTTTTTATGTACATTTGATTTTATCCTCATGACCGAGATGTTTGAAATGGTTTTTGACATCCAATATATACAGTATCTTACATTTTTGTAAATATTGTATCATATCTTTTCATGGAACACCACTGAAGATACAGATGTAGCAGAACTAAATAGAACAGATATTACACCATGATATAATGGCACAGAATGTTATCTCAACTTTTCAATGCTTTTCAATTGTCTTTTTTTACAGATCAGAGCAGATAACATGAAAATCTGCGATATCACGGTCAAGCTGCACTCTGCTACATCTGTATGACACTATCTGAACCACTGGCAACAAAAGTGAGTACACCCCTAAGTGAAAATGGACCCAATTTGCCATTTTACATCCACAGTGCCATGTGACTCATTAGTTTTACAAGGTCTCAGGTGTGAGTGGGGAGCAGGTGTGTTAAATTTGGTGTTATCGCCTTTACACTCTCTCGTACTGGTCGCTGGAAGTTCAACATGGCACCTTATGGCAAAAAGCTTTCTGGGGATCTGAAAAAAGAATTGTTACTTTACATAAAGATGGCCTAGGCTATAAGAAGATTGCCGACACCCTTAAACTGAGCAAAGTAGTTAAGACCATACCATTGTTTAACAAGACAGGTTTTACTCAGAACAGGCCTAGCCGTGGTCAACCAAAGAAGTTGAGTGCACGTACTCCACATCATATCTAGAAATTGTCTTTTTAAAATAGACAAATGAGTGCTGCCAGCAATGCTGCAGAGGTTAAATAGGTGAGGTCAGCCTGTCTGTGCTCAGACCAAACGCCACACACTGCATCAAATTGGTCTGCATGATAGTTGTACAAGAAGCAAGTTACTTCTAAAGATGATGCACAAAAAAGGCCGCAAACAGTTTGCTAAAGACAAGTAAACTAAGGACATGGATTATTGAAATTTATTTGGTTCAGATGGTGTCAAGTGTGTGTGGCGAGAACCAGGTGAGCAGTACAAAAACAAATGTGTGTCTTGCCTACAGTCAAGCATGGTGGTGGGAGCGCACAATTTTTCCATTTTCACTTAGAGATGTAATCACTTTTGTTGACAGTGGTTTAGACATTGAAGGCTGTGTGTTGAGTTATTTTGAGGGCACACCAAATTCACACTGTTATACAAGCTGTACACTTACTACTTTACATTGTATTAAAGTGTCATATCTTCAGTGTTGTCCCATGAAAAGATATAATACAATATTTACAAAAATGTGAGGGATGTACTCACTTTTGTGTCCTGCCTAACCCATGTGTGTATTAAGTTAGAGCTTCTTCTTCAATTCTAATGGTTATTAATGGAGTCATATTTTGGTCCTTCAATTTCTGTGAGATCAACTGTATTTAGCTTTGCTCATCTACTAAAGTAACCACAATATCAGACAATATAATAGATATTTTTCCCACAGACGTGTTAACTGACCACGTTTTCGATACTTTAAGGCCAGTTTTTGGATGGAGCTACCAAGTCCTGTTTATCTTGAAACAACCAACTATGGGGCAGATGTATGAATGACTTAAAAAATATTTTAGCTTAGAGTGGAATTATATGTTCAATCCAGATAAACCATAACAATGAATGAAGTGTAAACGTTAATAACTAAAGTGTATTTTCCACATGTCAGATTGGTTGGTTATGCAATTCTTAATTATTTATTATAGTGTAAATATATAGTGGCATCCCCGTGGCGTAACACTCATTCAACAAGCTTAATAAACAGGGCTTTGTTACGATATACCGTCCTGCGCTGAGCCGTTTGTTAGACTTAATTAAACAGGCATCGGGTGCTCCATGTAATGAATAAAAGCTTTGATGTTGTGCTGTGACTGCACAATTTCTGAGCTGTTTGCACATAGTAAGCAGCTAATTCTGTAAACACGATTTATGAACGCTCATGTTTATTGCTTCCTATTGGACAGAGGGTACTAGTGCATCTCAAAAAATTAGAATATCTTTGAAAATTAAAGGGGTTCTCCAGGACTCTTTTTATTTGTTATAGGGCTCACACATGTATTATATTAAACCTTGTAATTCATACTGTAATGAGTCTATACAATATATGGGTTTCTCTATTTGACTTAAATTATTGATATCAATTATCTTTTCAGTGATATTCTGATTTTTTGAGATGAACTAGTATATTCTTTCGGGATCGGACATTTTTTAATAGTCATGTCAGATATCTTCCTTTCAACACGGCTTTGTGTATAGAGAATTGCTACATTTAGTGTAGAGTACTATTTATAATTGCAATCTATTTGTATCTGCAATCTATCATGAACTAGGCCTCTGGAGTAAATGACAGAGATATTTGACGGGTCAAGCCTTCACTACTTCACAGTTTCAGAATAGTTTCTATCTAACTTATATATCATACGACTCATAATTAAAGGGGCTGTCTCACTATAAGCATTGCTTTTTATATTAAATATCTTGCAAAAACAAGTCACTTTGCAATATGTGCACATTAACGCCTAACGGACCATAGAGAGCTTATCCATTATCGTCCAGAGTCCATTTGGGGGTTCACGCACCCTGAACGTATGGATACGTCCTGAGGATCGCGCGAACTCTAAAGCAGAGTTCGCGGATCTGGCCCCCCCCCCCGTCGCGGGGTGTCAGCTGTATAGAACAGCTTACATCCCGCAGACGTCGGCCCCCGACCCCGGGATCGCTCCTGGGGGGCTGTAACCCCTTAATTATCGGCTAACCATCGGGTCCGCAATAACTAAGGATAGGCAGGGAGGAGATCGCTCCTCCACTTCACTGTCTGCGGCAGCAGCGCACGGATCGTGGCAATCCGAGCAGCTCCGCCCACCTGCAGACCAGCAACGGAAAGGCCCAGAGAAGCCTTCACTGGTTTGTCTGTGACGTCATCGATGCCCGGTCCGTTCCCCTTGTGGGCATGTCTCGGGGGAACGTGACTGGTACAGTTTCTAGTAACCAAGTCATAGCAACAAGCTATGCACTGATTCCTATTGAATTAGGGATCTGAAGATCCTCCCATTCCAAATCCCCTATGGTGAAAAGTAAAATAAAAAGCGTGAAAAAGTTAAAAAAAGTAAAAAAAACGTGAAAACAAGTAAAACACAAACACGAGAAAATAAAATAAAAATACGTAGCACAACAAACCCCCTTTTCATCATTCTTTCCCCCTTTACAACAACAAAAAAGCCAATCGGCCCCAGAAAAATATCAAAAATAAATCTAAAGTTCCACATATTTATGGTATCGCCGCGGTGCGTAACTACCTGCCCTAATTAATCTGTCTTTTGTTAAATTGACGCCATCCGGTGAACGCCTGAAAAAAAAGAAAGCAAAAAAAACAATCACGCACAGAAAATTAAGATTATTGATCATTCCCCGCAGCAAAATAAAAATGGAAAAAAAAAGCTATCAAAAATGGATAAATGATAGTAAAATCGCAAAAAAAAGTTGAAATTTTTAATCAAACTTCCTAATAGGTTTGGTAAATACGTTAAGGGGTCTAGTTTCTCAGAAGGCTTCACTCATGGGGGTATCTAACCCCTCAAAGACCCCGTCAGATACTGGAGTTGAACCCTAAAAAAATGTATATTGCAAATTTTCTTGAAAATGTGGAGAAATTACTACTAATTTCTAAGCCCACTATGTGGTAAAAAAAAGAAAAAAAAGACATTTAAAAAATGATGCCTAACCTATAGTGGACATATGGTAGATTCTGTTATGAAACTATTTTTGTGTGAATAATTATCTTCTTGCACGCACATAAATATGCAACGATTTGCAAATCGCAAATTTTTTCCAATATTTCAGTGATATTTTTTATATTTTTTTCATCACAAACAAACAAGGATGTAAAGGATAAAAATTTCTTTACTACTTTAAATCACAATGTGTCACTGAGAAAACAATCTCTGAATCACATATAATAAGAAAAATGTGGTCAGAAAAGTTATTCTCAGTTACATAAATTGACTCTGTTATGATTGTCAAAATAGGGCTGGTCCAGGAAGGGTCAAAACCATGCTTGGGTCCTTAAGAGGTGTTAAAATGCCCTACCTATTCCTAAATCTCCCTACTATGTATGTGCTGCTAAGCAACAGGACTAGTGTTGAGCGATTGTTTATCGCCAAAGCTCTTTTGATAATCGGCAAGGTTTATAAGGTGTATCCGCAATTTTCCAGATCATGCATAATTAAGGTAAAATTCCTGTCAACATCATCTATAAGATCGCGGCCCTTTTTCGGCGCTATCTGTATGCGAAATTCACTGTAATTTTGGCGGCCAGCCAATCAGAGTTACATGAATAGAGCAGGGTTAGATGTGGTGGCGACGTCATGACTGGATGTGTCTGGTTTGCGAATTCATGGGCTGGAAAAAACCCTTCACATGACCTGCTCGTTTTAATAGGAACAGTGTTTCCTGTTGTCAGCCTCATTGTCCTCAGCGTTCTCATAGGGATAGACTTCGCGTTGCCTGTGGCCAAACAGCTCAGCGATAAATTAGTTCCCTATTTCAGCAACAGAGAAACCTCTACTGATTAGCTGTGACTCCTTCCAATTTAAGCAGGTCAGATTAGAGATTTGAAGATTTTATGTTAGTTAGCTAGAGAATTTTAAAAGCAAGCTTACTACCACTTAAATTCACGTCGGTGGGAGCGGGGGTGGGGGTGGGGGTGTGGGGGGGGGGGGGGGGGTGGGGGGGGTTGGCCAGCGGGACGAACACCGTACAAGCTTTATCTATAAAGAACACTGATGTAAAGTTCAGCACCAAGACTTTAGTGTAGTACATGTAGTCAGAATAATCTTTATATATTAAACAGTTTTGCTAGTTGAAATATTATCTGGATAATTTGGCACCTGGAACTTATAATGTATACACATCATTTTCTAGTAACTGCAGGTACTCTTTAGTTTATCTGCACAACTCCACTTTTAATTATCAGTATACATTTCATATAGGTGTGTTCATTTCAATTTTACCCAATTACACCTGTGACTCCCCGTTGATAACTCCACATTGGCAGTTAATATTACAACCAGCAGTCTAGTAGTCAGCACAGTTTGTTTGTTGCCAAAAATACGTGGTATCTGTACGAAAACATACAGTTTACGTGTGTTTTTGACTTTTTGCTCACCCAGCATTTGTTTTCTTTTACGCAGCAGTCTACGTAAATCTTAAAAACACAATTCTATATATTCCACCACAGGTAGAAATGAAATGTTGCATAAAAAAATCGTTTATTATACCAAAACATAACAGTTTACGTGTTTTTTTTGTACGTTTATGAGCACACACCCACATTGTTTCAGTAGACGCAGCATCTACGTTAAATCTTAAAAACAGCAATTCTATATTCACGGGCACAGAGTGAATTGAAAGGGTGCAGAAAAATTAACCGTTTTTTTATTATACCAAAACTTAACAGAAGCGTGTTTTTTTTGACTTTTGGCGCACACCCAGCCTTATTCCATTGACGCAGCATCTAACGTAAAACTTAAAACAGTCAATTCATATATTCATCCACAGGTGAATTGAAAGTGCAAAAAAAATAACCGGGTTTATTAAACCAAAAAGACATAACAGTTGCGTGTTTATTGACTTTAGCCCAGTCCAGATTTGTTGATAGACACTCTTGCATTAAATTTGAATCCAGCACATTTGTTTTGAATAATGGATTTCGAGAATAGCTGGGATTTGCCGTCTTTTAATAAGAACTTTTCCGAAAACTATTCCCATACCGATTGTGCACAAATTTTTTATTTTACATTTTTCGCTTTTCTGAACATGGAGAGCGAAATGCAGGTGGTAAGCGAGCAAAGAGGGGGGGTAAGCACATGGAGTAGAGGGTACGAGAGAAGAGTGCTCCTTCCAGTGCTGCGACAACACGCATGCCAGCGTAAACGTCAGTTGCATGGACCGTTCCAGGCTGTCAATCGCTGGGGGTCATGCCCTGTAGAAATCTAAGTAAGAGAACATCGTCGCCAAGTCTGTCCTTCAGTGGTTAATGCAACCTGTCATCTAGCAGTCTTACCTTCCCTCGTTCCTCGACAGCGATTCCACGCCACAAGTGGGTCCTCATCAGCATCATCACATCCTTCCAAATAAGCAGCCAAATTTCAACTCGTGTACACCACCACTGTGGATAATCCATTGTCTAAGACCATCTTTGATGTACAAAATGCGTTGGGTCATAAGGCCATTTTAAAAGATCAAGCGATGAATTTCTGTCTCTCTGACGCCCAGTTTACTTGAGATTCCATCAATAGCGGAGGTGGAAAGAAGCCGTTCATCGGCGCAAAAATCCCGGGCATGGTTCGGCAACCGCCTTGCAGTGCCCCGCTTGCTTGTAGCCCCGCAGCTTCTGGATCAGAAATGTCAGACGACCAAGTCACCTGTGTTGATGATGATGAAAGTATGACGACATTGCGGATTCCATCCTGGTCTTTTCCGCAGAATGTTGCTTGCGAGCGCGCTCATCATTGAATCGATGAGGAAGAGATTGGGTATGTCAATACGGATCCCGCCACAAAAAGGGGAGAGGGCGGGTCCGCAGAAAGTCCGCAGATGATGAATCCGCCAGCCCACGGTCGATCGCAAACCCCGCTGCCTACCGCTCGCTTATCGCCTGTCAAAAAGTGACCGAAGGGACCTTCTCAAGCCTTGGCCTTCTATGAGCACGCCTCTGTACACCAGCGATGTCATTATTCCCGCCTTTGCCATACACTGCATAAGTAGAGTGCTGAGAACCTAAAGTAGTTGTTAACCACCTACCAAACATGTTCTTAATTCACATGCAGCGAATGCATGAGTGTTGAAATGGATGTAACACATGTGTCCAAAAAAATACCAACCGACCGCCGGGCCTCCAACCACTGTCACTACCCTCTGGTCTCCTCCGCCTCCACCACCTCCCCCCCTGCCGCCACCCACCACGCTTTTCCACAGCAGCCCATGTCTCTCCAAGAGACCATGATCAGGGAATCATCCGTCGCGCAATCATCCTCCACCGTGTACTCCCGAGGTACCACCAGTCCACCACCGTAGAGACCCATCTACAATCCACCTTCTCCTTTTCCTCCTTCGCTCCGAGTTTTGACGAACCCTGCACGCCGTACGAGGCGAGGTCCAGTACTAGCAGCCATCCTTCTGTCATCCAGGTGATTTGGGAAGCAGAAGAAACCTTCTAAAACCCAAACCATGCCCCAAGTCCAAAAGCCTGAATGTCGGCTTGCCCAGGCTTTTGGCCTGGAAATGGTTGCCATTTCCGTCTTGGTGGACCCAGATGTGTTTTTCTGCCACGTCATGGCCCTCCTCCGCCTGCCCCCAATTACCAGATGGTCGAGCAAAGTGTGCATTTCTTTTCCAGAAAAGCCCGTCCTGCCTCTGGCCAGTCCAACGTTGTCATCTAAGAATTTCAAAGCGCGTGTCTGCAATTCTGGTGTCCGGAAAAGTTCCATCTCACCACCAGGCGACACATGTGACTAAAGCACGGCCAAGGCCACTATAACTCTGTGACAAATGCATCACTGGATGGCAGGGTGTGAGATGTCTCTGGGGTTGACGGTGGCTCTCCAGTGGCTCGCGCACGCTGTTTTATCAATCAACCGGCAGGATGGTCAGTGCTCTTTCCCCCAAGGTCCTCTCTGGTGGCGATGCACGTGCCATAGACACCAGGCCGTTTTTGAAAATTAATCTGCCTTGGAGGACCTCCACACACAGGTCAGGAGCTGTGGAACGGCACTCCGTGCAATGAGACCGAGCGTGGCGGTTGACAGAGAACCTTGAGGCCAGGCAAGTTTGTGTGCGAAACGGGTCGTAAATCTGCTGACCCGCCCTTAAGATCGGTAGGCTGGAGCACATCCCTTGCGCAGGCAGCATGGTCTTGAACCAATGAGTGTGTTCGTTCATGTAAATTTCTAAAGAGCTACCCCGGGTCCGGAACTGTGCCTGCTGAAGAAGGCTCAGGGTCTGAGTTTATTTCGCACTGTCCGCCGTGTCGCAAGCCTCTTACGTCCCGCCTGGCTGGCGTTCAGCGTCAGCTCGGCCTCCTCGTCAACCGTCTCGATTTGTTGACACGTTGCTAACAACTGCTGGAATTTGTCCACCCCCACAAGCTCCCAGCGATTGTGGCAGCATGCGCAATGCCATACGCATTACTAAGTGACGACATGGCCTGACAACAAGCTGTACGTACCTCAGGTGTGTTGAACCACGCGAGAGTGGAGAGGCAGTGAAAGAGCTCTGCACCATCCTTTGCCGAGTATTGAAGAAGCCACCAAAATGGTCCAGATTGCGACAATGCCTTTGTCAGCAATGAGCATATGTTGGAGTGATCTTAGTTTCTGGAACGTCGTGTTGACCACTCTGAAACCATCAGGTCCCCTGCCACGAACGTAGGAGGAGACGGACGACAGAATTCGGAAACACGGTGCCTCTCCTCTCCATTCGAAAGTCCACAAGGCCCACAGTTCACCATTTCATATCCCCCAGATCGTTCCATCATTAGGCAGTGGATCTGGTCCCAGAGCTAGTAGGCAATGCTGGTGCGCATCAGCTCTCAGGGTGGCATCATCTCAGGCAAGTCAGGTGACTGTGGTTGAAGCTGGCCGAGAGGCAGCGGAGGAGAGTGAAGGAGTGAGGAGGATGTATTCCTAGACAACCGTGATGAGTTACCATAGACGACCCTTGCCGTGGAGAAGAGGTATGGTCGCGAATTTGAGGCGGAGGAGTAAGATTATGAAGATCAGTTTGCTAGTGCCAGTGGCTCCGACCCAGAGGCCTGGAATCAAGGCACCATCTGCTCACATGTAGTGCTTGGTATTACTCCATTTTCCCCCAACATGGATCCTCACTCTTTAAGGCCAGTGCAAAATTGTGACAACAATTACTGGGTGGCCACCCTCCTGGATCCCCGTTACAAAACAAAAATCAGCACTTTTCCATCCACCCACCCAATTAGAGATTAAAAGCAGGAATGTGAAGACCTTGCATGATTTAACAACTGGAGTCAATCTGTTGCGTATGCTTCACGTTCCCCAATAAGTCACTGAGGTAACAACAACAGCCACGTGACAGCATTAGATTGTCCAAGTATGCGTAGCCCTTCAGCAGCAGCAAGGTATGGCAGAAGCCTAATGGGTTACCTCTGGCAAATCTTTGAGTTATACCAACCTCACCATTCCGCATGCAATGCGGTGGGCACACATCCAACACGACAGAGATCAGCTTAAGAACATTGTGAACTACTATCTGCGTCTCAACACCGATGTTTTTGCTAATGTGGTTCCGGACCCATAACATCGGGTATCCAAAATGACGAAGTGGCCCTAGCTGTGCTCCATCACGCCATGAGAGGTATGTCCTCCCATCGAGCCAGCGTCATATCGAGCGGTGACCTTCAGTCACATGCTGGAGGAGTCATTACAGACAAACGCATCCGGCTTTCCCCAGATAATGTTGATTGTTTTGATACTTTTCATCAAGATGGAATCAAGTGCATGTATCTCTGATGTTGTGGCCCCAATTGCGAGAGTCCAACCGATTAGGTGCCGGTCTACTTCACATCCTTTCAAAACAGAAATAGGTCCTCTTGGAACACACTTTATTTTAAAAAGATCATTTCTTTACTGCAATTTTTATTCTCTTGTTCCCAACATGTTATCATTTGCTTGGTTTTGCTGTAGGAAGACTTAAAAGACAGCAAGTGTAGATCATTGACAAACAAAACCATATTCCATTTACTCACCTTTATCTTAAGCAATATTTTCGCATTGTCAAAATTTTGGAGGTCGCTCGTTTTCTGTGAGAGTACACTATAGATTTATGGTCCTTGAACAGAAATGGTGGCTTCCTAAGTGGGCATTTTCTCCCTCACCAATTTTTAATAGTTGCTGAAGAAGTCAATATTTTATAATTTTTTGGGTGTACCTGTACTGTGAGATACATCAATAATCATGGTCCTTTGGAACAGGAAATGTGGCTGTCTAATGTGGCATTTCTCGCCCTCACAATTTTTAACAGTGTCTGAGAAGTAATTTGTTATTTTTTGTGATAATTTTTTTGGGTCATGCTGCTTTATGGAAATGGCAGCAATACTACAGGTCCTAATTATAAAAAAATTTGTTTCTAACAGACATTTGTTCTTCACAAAATGAACCAAAGTGGCTCAAGGGTCATGCTTAGAATTTTTGGGGGCATTTGCTTTGAAATGCGCAATACTACAGGTCCGAATTCGAAAAAATGTTGTTTTCTTAACAGACATTTGTTCTTCACATGGTCCCAAAGTGGCTCAATGGGTCATGCTTAGAATTTTGGGGGGCATTTTTGCTGAGACATGCAGCTATACTAGAGGTCCCTATTCTAAAAAATGTTGTTTCTAACAGACATTTGTTCTTTTCACAATTGTCCAAAGTGGCCAAGAGGGTCATGCTAGTGAAATTTTGGGGGCATTTTGCTTGTGACATGCAGCTATACAACAGTTCCTATTCTAAAAAATGTTACTAACAGACCATTTTTTCTTCCCAATTGTCCAAAGTGGCTCAAGGGTCATGCTGTTTGAATTTTTGGGGGCCATTTTGGCTGTGACATGCAGCGTATACAACAGGTCCTGATTCCTAAAAAATGTTTCTAACAAGACATCTTTGTTCTTCGCAAACAATATCAAGAGTGGCTTCAAGGGTGATTGTTGCTGACAGAAACAGGAATAGGTAGGACACTGTATAAGGGGGACACAATATTGTCAAAATTGACTGTGTTTTGGCAAGAACTTTAAATAGCTATCAATCCCTGTAATTGAGACAACCCATAATACAATGAAAAAAAGAGAAACAAATACAGTGGGAATCCATCCTATTTTAAAAACATGTGTTTTACTAGAATTAAAGTACTAAAAAAAACTTTGAATGTACTAAAATAGCTGTTAAAAAAATTCCTCTGAATTGTACAAGGGAGGTACATGTAAAACTTTGACCAGAGAATTATAGGTTATTCAGTTAGGACAATGGAGTTTGGAGCAACGGGCAAGAGAACAAATCAGAACATTTCCTCCAGCAGCACGTTGATTAAAATTGGAAAAAGAAGTGGCAAGATAAAGTTTCACCTGTGGTGTTAACCGGAGCGTTAACTCACCAGTATTTCCCAAGTGAAAGCTCAATTGGGTCCACACTCATGACGTAGGGACAAGCGCTACCCAGGAATTGAATATGTACAGAGGAAGGCTGGAGTTCTACACTTACCTGCTTCCTGCACAGTGTCTGTGCTTCAAGCATGACAGTGTATTCGTTGCTGCGTCATCAGGGCATTTTTAACCTGCGTGTTAATAGATGACTGGACGCAGCACTGGTCTTTCACCGGCACCCACTGTAACTCCGCCCTGGGTCATGCTTGTGGCACCAGGATAGGTGTATAGAGTCAATGTCCAGTGAAACTAAAATGGTGGTTGAAAGACTCCTTTTTCCGGCACTTTTATATGTGGGGGCTAGCAGGTTTGGGGCTTGGAGACATGCTTTGCCGCAAGGACAGTATATCAATGTCCAGTTAAACTAAAATTGGTGGTTGAAAAGACATCCTTTTTCTCGCACTTTTTAAATGGGGGGTCATGCAGGTTTTGGGGCTCCAGCAGTGCCCAGGACAGTGATATTCAATGTCCAGTTCAATGTAAGATGAAGAGGTTTCAAATCATAACTGCTGACATTTCTGGCACTTTCCAATTTGGTTGGGTGATTGCAGGTTTAATGGAGTCCAGTGGCTGTTGGTACTAAGACAGGGATAGTGAATTGTCTGTGACGATTTTTTATCTGTGACTTTTATAAACCTAGGTGTGGGTTGCCTAAGATGTAGCAAACTTATCCATTTGAGTTGTGGATGTTAATTTCAGCTTCTCCAGGCCTTGTTTGGGTGTAATGGAATGAAGGTGTTTATGTTGCTCTCCCAATAGACTTGAATGGCGGTCATACGCTCATAATACGACGCTCAACTAACGAAAACCTTATCGATAGCGGCCGACTGATCGCTTGATCTCGATAGCCAAAACGAGAGCATCGCTCAACACTACAACAGACCTCTTCATTCTTTCATGAATAGGCTGCCAGCACTGGTCCTCTACTAGCTACAGACCTATGGTTGCTTTCCTGCAGATCAACACATCATGTTCCAGTAGTAGCCAGTAAACAGTCCCTGAATTAAAAAAAAAAATGAAACTAAAAAACAGAAAACAGACTAAGTAAAGTGATCAATCGATTGTGATTTATACAATCCATTATATAGAACAGAGGTATATGTGGTGGGATGACTCAGAAGATTTTTCCTGCCCATTATACTTTACGCATAGGCCAAATGTGGGAAGATTTTGGACCAGTTGGCCAACTAAAAAATGGTGTAAACTAACGTTAGACAGTTTAAACTTATGCCAGATTTATTCATAACACTTAATAAGAACTAGGATATCTTACATTAAGACGTTATCATCTAAGTTTTTAGTGTCTAAGTATTAGTCAGTAGATATAAATATGTCCCATATTGGTGCCTTGTTTGCGTGAATAGAAACAAAATGGAGACATCCTAATAGAAGCTCGCAACACAGATATAAAATTGGAAGCCGTACAGATTTATTGATTAGGCCAACTTGTCATATTTTTCAATATTACAAGCACAAAATAAATGTATAAATATATAAAATAAAATTATCTTGAAAATGAAAAATTTTATATATACTGTTTATTTAATACACATACCATATTTTTCAGACTATAAGATGCACTTTTTTTTCCCTGTACATTTGGGAGCATGAGGGTGCTTCTCATAGTCTGAATGCGCTCTCTCGGGGCGGCAGGAGGGTGAGGAGGAGCGACGCTGCGGGAGGCCACTGGCTGTATTTAAGGGGTTAAACTTCGCTGTCAGCTTCCTGCAGAATCGCTCCTCTCCGCACTCCTGCTCGCCCGAAAGAATGCTGTACAGCGGCAGCATGCAACTAATCAGTACAGCCAGCAGCTACCGCTAACAGCAGGGATGGAGCCAGCTCTAAAGCCAAAATTGTGGGTTCTTTTGGTCATTTCATATGCCAAAAAATTGGAATAAAAAGTGATCAAAAAGTTACATGTATCCCAAAATGCTAACAATGAAAACTGCACTTAAGCCTGGACTTTTTGCTTCAAATTTTTTTTTTTCCAATTCAAAGAACACAGATTTTAAGAAGGCTTTATTTTCCATTTAGAGGAGCCTCCTGTTTCAGCACACTGACATTTCAAATAAACATTTATCTGCAAGGTTTGATCAATTAGCCTTGGGTCTTCTCTCTTCATAGGTGTGGAAGGACTGTAATGCTTTAAACAGGTCTGTACTACAGAATTATGTATCACTAGCGACATCCCTTAAAGGGGAAGTATCGCTTCTTCAGTTGGGCTGTTCTCTTGAAGCTTGATGCTCTAACTTCCTGAAATCCAGGGATGTTTCTTCCCCTCCCAGCTGGGTGTTTCTTAACTGAAGAAATCCCCCCTTCACTGTTCATGCTGGCTCCAGTGTGTCCCCCCCTTCCACATAACACTGTCCTCTCCCTATGCAGTCTTATTTTGTAAGAGCTGTGTACATACCACAGGGCTGCATTCAGTCTAAACAGTCTTCTATGAACTCAGCACTGATCTCTCACAGATGGAGGTTTGCTACAGTTGAATCCATCCAGAGCACATATCCGTCTCCCTTCATGTTTACATAAGGCACCGACGCACAGTTCTGCTGTTTTCTGATTGTAGCAGTAGCTGCAGTGTCAATGAGGAGCAGTTAGCTGTCCAGTATGAAATTTTTGCCGGCCCCTTATACGCAGGAGCATTAAGGCACCATGGCACAATTCTGCTGTTTTCTGATTATAGAGACAGCTGCAGTGTCAATGAGGAGGCAGCTAGCTGTATAGAGTGAAATTATTGTCGGCTCCTAATTCTGAGTGAGAGGCAGGAATGCAAGCTCCGTGAATACATCCGTCCGGGGGGCTGAACAGAATGTAAATTATTAGACCCTTCAACTAATGAAATGCAAGGAGGTAGAATCCGACAGCCACTGGGGAACAGTGTTTACACAAAATGAAGATAAGGGGATAGTGAAAACAAGACAGCTTTGCTAATGACATCCAATTGCAAAGTTGCTTGTTTTCACTATACCCTTATTCTGAAGATCATTTAATGTAATGATACAACCCCTTTAAGGTTACTAACACCAAATTAATGTAACTGTAAAATGATTTTCACATTCATTATGTTATCAGTAATAATAATTCATGTAATTAATGTAGATGAACCATATCCTGAATTCAATATGATGAGCAGTAAACAAAGACAAATTAAATATTTTACATAATTAAACATTTTAATGAAATACAGTGGTGGCCAAAAGTATTGGCACCCCTGCAATTCTGTCAGATAATACTCAGTTTCCTCCTGAAAATGATTGCAATCACAAATTCTTTGGTATTATTATCTTCATTTAATTTGTCTTCAATGGAAAACCACAAAAAGAATTGTCATAAAGCCAAATTGGATATAATTCCACACCAAACGTAAAAAAGGGGGTGGACAAAAGAATTGGCACTGTTTGAAAAATCATGTGATGCTTCTCTAATTTGTGTAATTAACAGCACCTGTAACTTACCTGTGGCACCTAAAAGCTGTTAGCAATAACTAAATCACACTTGCAGCCAGTTGACATGATTAAAGTTGACTCAACCTCTGTCCTGTGTCCTTGTGTGGACCACATTGAGCATGGAGAAAAGAAAGGAAGACCAAAGAACTGTCTGAGGACTTGAGAATCCAAATTGTGAGGAAGCATGAGCAATTAAGGTACAAGCTACATCCTCTAAAGACCTGAATGTTCCTGTTACGATACATTAACCGTGCACTAGTGTCCATTCAAAGAAATTAAGAGTCCCATGTGCATGTGGTAAGCCTCCATAATCAACTTCAAGCTCATGGTCCACTGTGTGCTCAACCCTACTCCTCGGTGATGGACGGAACCATGGCACTGTTGGCTAACCAAACCCCCTCTACGAGTAAAGCCCAGGCTAGTGGTAACCTTCCTAGATGTAAAGCCCATGGCACTGTGGCTAACCTCCCTAGATGTGGACAGAGCCCATGGCACTGTGGCTAACCTCCCTATGGCACTGTGGCGAACCTCCCGAGATGTGGTCGGAAAAGAAAAATAGACGAGAGATTTCAATACAAGATTGTGCAGATGGTGGATAAAGAACCTCGACTAATATCCAAACAAGTTCAAGCTGCCCTGCAGTCCGAGGGTACAACAGTGTAAAACCCGTACTACCCATCGGCGTCTGAATGAAAAGGGACTGTATGGTAGAATACCCAGGAAGACCCCACTTTTTACCCCGCGACCTAAAAAAGCCAGGCTGGTGTTTGCCCACTCTTACCTGAGGAAGCCTAAAATGTTTTGGAAGAATGTTCTCTGGTCAGATGAGACAAAAGTAGAGCTTTTTGGGACAAGGCCTCAACATAGAGTTTACCGGAAAAAAAAGAGGCATTCAAAGAAAAGAACACGGTCCCTACAGTCAAACATGGCGGAGGTTCCCTGATGTTTTGGTGTTGCTTTGCTGCCTCTGGCACTGGACTACTTGACCGTGTGCATGGCATTATGAAGTCTGAAGACTACTAACAAATTTTGAAGCATAATGTAGGGCCCAGTGTGAGAAAGCTGGGTCTCCCTCAGATGTCATGGGTCTTCCAGCAGGACAATGACCCAAAACACACTTCAAAAAGCACTAGAAAATGGTTTGAGAGAAAGCACTGGAGACTTCTAAAGTGACCAGCAATCAGTCCAGACCTGAATCCCATAGAACACCTGTGGAGAGATCTCAAAATGGCAGTTTGGTGAAGGCGCCCTTCAAATCTCAGGGCCCTGGAGCAGTTTGCCAAAGAAGAATGGTCTAAAATTCCAGCAGAGCATTGTAAGAAACTCATTGATGGTTACCGGAAGCGGTTGTTCGCAGTTATTTTGGCTAAAGGTTAGGCTGAGGGTGCCAATTCTTTTGTCCGGCCCATTTTTGAAGTTTTGGCCGAAATGATCAATGATTTGATTTTTGTCTCATTCTGTTTTGTGTTTTTTCATTGCAAGCAAAATAAATGAATATATTTATACCAAAGAATTTGTGATTGCAATCATTTTCAGGAAGAAACTGAGTATTATCTGACAGCATTGCAGGGGTGCCAATACTTTTGGCCACCACTGTATTCTTAGATTATTGTAGTATTACATAGGAGTTACTTTACACCATCCCACCACAACTGCATTTCATGTGCTTGTTTTTCATGCTCTTTTGCAATTCACATTAGCACTTAGTAAAAGGGGTTGCCTCATAAGGACAATCACTGTTCCTATGCCCTAATAGAGCATATGGAAATAATAAGTAGCGATCCCCCATTCATGAACTCCCTGGTTTGTATGAGCCACACCCATTTAGTAACTTATCCTGCATTAGTGGTAAGCGTGGCCTTATGCATTAGAAAGCTTTGGCTGAACACTGATGGTCTGAGGCACTAGCTTGCATATGGGTATTGATGGGTATGTGCTTTTCTAACACAATTCTAGGTGCTGCACATGACTCAAAAGGTGTAAAGAGTCTGTTGGTTTATAGGTACAATTTATTTTCCTGCCAAAAGGGGGTTATCCCCCCATAGAGTGGGATCCCCCACTGGCCATGCCCTAGCATACAACCCGCCAGCTTGTGACAAGCATTTATGTATTTGTTAACAACTTTAAATATAAATTTCTTATGTAGGGAAACATGCAAACAAATAAGAATGCTTCCTCTCTACGTGTACCCCCTGGATGCAATGGCAGTCTCTGTCATTTATGGGCTGTGAGTAGCAGGCACCCTGCTATTTATCAGGTCTGTATACATTTCTGTAATACCGATAACATGTCTTCTGAATGACCTACATGTCAGGGATCTAAATCTTGCAATTTATCACCTCTGTCCTTGGAAGCGTAGCTCAATATTTTAGCCTAAGGCTCAGTTACTGCACTGTCCTCCATACACCATTATTCAAACATAGCGTAAAAAACAAGACACTGGAATAAGGACTAATGTTCCAAAAAAGGCACTAGAATCAATGAAGAGACAACATGTATTCTAACCTTTGACACTGAACAGATGTAAAGGCTTCTGGATCAAACAACTGAGATTTGTCAGTAAAGCATACTCTCTAAGAGCGTGTTCACACGGCAAAGTGCGGCGAGCATAGTACAGGCCGCAATACACGTTCGTTAACGCTGATGAAGGTATGTGCTTGCAAGCAATGGCCGCATTGTTGCCTTGTATACTTTTCTATTTCTCGTTACGTAGCACCTGAAAGAAGTGACAGGTCACTTCTTTCTACAACGACAATGATTTTACACAGTAATCAATGAGTGCTGGACTCGAACAATGATTTTATCAGATTTAGGGGCCGTTCACACGGCTTATTCTGGGACTGATTTCAGCCGTACTGCGCGCTGTATTTGCACTGCAGTACGGATGGAATCCGTCCCAGTCATTACGGTAATCCACAGTTCTCATAGAGAACTATAGATTCCGTCTCTCGAGGAGACAGTGACATGCACATTTTTACGGCATGTACGTGCCATGAATAATGAGTGTCTATGGGGCCGGCGAGCAGCCCCCCCCCCCCCCCCCTACCTCGCCCCGCCCCCGCAATTACGTCGGCTTTAAACCATGTGAACCTTGCCTTACGGGACGTACTTTGGCGCAAATATGCTTTGAAGTTCGCCCCACAAATACGCTGTGTGAACACATCCTGGCAATGAACAAGGTTCATCTAGTGTCTCTGCTTCTTTGAATGGCATATTACTGTCACACTTGCAAGTGGAAACAGCTTAATATGTTGGTTCTTTGCTGCTGAGGTTTGATAGGTGTCATTTACATTACAAACTGTCACTTAGTTGGCATTCGCTGTAATACCAAAAAAGTGACAGGTTTTAATTTTTTAGCATACTAATTTCTTTGAGGTGATGGTGGTAATTTTTAATGAGACAATGTTTACTACATTTACATAGCAGCAGTATACCTCACGATGGATAAGGATAAGCTGTGAAGCAAAGGCAATAACAAAGTTACAAGACTACTGTATATACTCGCGTATAAGCCAAGTTTATCAGCACAAAAAAATGTGCTGAAACAGCCTTCCTCGGCTTGCACTCGAGTCACCGTCAGCGTCTGGGTGCTGCCATGGCCCGGGCGCCGGCGGGGATCACATCAGCTGTATGCTACTTCTGGGAGCGCATACAGCTGCCTGCACGGCCTGATGACATCACACCACCTGTGCCAGAAGACAGAGCGCATCAGAGCAGCGGCGGAGAGTGGTGAGTATTTGTATTTTTTTTTTTTTTTTTTTTAAAAAACCTTAATATATCTGCCTATGAGAGACCTACACCTGCATATGGGGGACATTTACCTGCCTATGGGGGACATAGACCTGCCTATACCTGCTTATGCTGGACATTAAACTGCCTATATAATTTTATTGGTATCCATTTTTATTTTTGAAATTTACCAGTAGCTGCTGCATTTTCCACCTTAGGCTTATACTCGAGTCAATAAGTTTTCCAAGTTTTTTGAGGCAAAATGAGATGCTTCTGCTTATATTTTTTGGAGGGGAAAATGATATGCAGTAGCAGTCTAGGAGTGCTCATACCCCATCTACTCTGCCCACTGTTTTGGCTCTTGCACACTTCAGTAATTACTTGTTTTGGTCAGAGGAAGGTCAGGCTAACCCTACATATCCCCTGCAGTGGCCACAAGAAATGAAGCTGTGACATCTCCTAACATGTCTATTTCAGTAAACTCCCATGTTCCCTGAGATAAAACAATTCTGAAGCATCTTCACTTATAACTCTGTATTGTGCTGTTCCTCTGCCTTATCTTTTATAAATGCTATATATTGAATCAATCAGATGGGTGTTACTATTCCTCTTTTCAAAGGGGTGTGTGATATTGTCAGACTGTAAAGGACACGCCCCAATTGGCAACACCCATCTGACAGATTAGATGATAGAGGAACAGTACAACACAAAGTGATAGAAAAGGATACTCCAGAAATGTTAATTTGCATGGAACACAAGTATGAAACAGGCTTATCAGGAAATCACAGGTCCTCTTTAAGTGATAATATGGACTTACATTCTGGTTTTTCAAATGAATGGCTGATCATGTAATACAGGGATCCCCAACTCCAGTCCTCAAGACCCACCAACAGGTCATGTTTTCTGGCTTCCCTTAGCATCACATAGGTGATATAATTGCTGTCAGTGCATTCTGCGGGAGATCCTGAAAACATGTCCTGTTGGTGGGTCTTGAGTACTGGAGTTGGGGAACACTGATGTAATACATGGATGGTTGTGTGGTCTCCCGCTCAGACTCATAGGGCATGTTCCCACGGCAGTGGTCAAATACCGTCCAGTTTGCCGGCCGGTATTTGTCCGGTTTTGCGGCCATCCCCACGGCCGCGGGGGACGGCTTTTCTCCACGTTGTGCGGAGAACAGCCATCCCATTTAGTTGTTCATATTCCGTCCGGAAACCGGACGGAAGAATGAACATGTTCAATGTTTTGCTGCACGGGTTTTCCATAGAGCGCAATTGTGCTCATTTTCGGCCGGTTTTTCAGGCGGTCTGAAAAACCGCAAACCGGCTGAAAAACCGGCCGAAAACCCTTCCCGTGGGGACATGCCCATAAAGGGTGAGAATGGAGGCTTCACTCTTTGTTGTCCTTATGCACCAACAGAAACTTCTAGAACACTCTTAAATTGTTTTATGCAGATAGCTAAGTGTCCAATCAGGAAACTACACCAAGCATGCAGCTTGTATTGCACTTCAGGGAAATTGGACTTGGACATTTGTGATAAATTGTTACTGGGAATTCATGCAGAAAAAGCAGAACTTGCAGAACTGCAGAACATCTAGTTTTATGGGAACAATTGCTGGAAGTGTTTTCGTTGGACGCACAGCACAGTTATGTGCTAATGTGGAATCTGCAAAATTACTTTACCAGTCTCAAAATAAAAGCATCTCTATTAGAAATCACTACATGGGGTGAAACGTCTTGGCTTGCTGAATGTACTAATCAATAATGTTTTTGTGTTTTAGGCTGTTTATGTATAGTCATTGAGGTGGTGCCAGGATACATCTAAGCTGGGGAGCAAGGAAAGGAATGGCAAAGCAATTGAAGACGTGGCATATCCATTCAACACATGGCATAAAAGGAGAAAATTCACAGAATCCTCAATATAGAAGAAGCCACTAGCAACATATTGAAAAGAAACACATGCTTCAGTTCTTGTCCAGACACATAGGCTCATTCAAGAGACTTGCTTATCCCGTTATGTAAAACGTCACAACTAATTGCCACTTGAGTCCAGGATCCTAACAAAGCTGTAACATAGTGAGGAGACAGATGCGAGTTCCCTGTCTCCAGATCTGTAAGGTGACAGCTGATTAGTACTAAGAGAAAAGCCTGGGCTATCACCTCCAATATTTCTATTCCCTCGGCAGCAGTCACATCTCCTTGCACAGTCTTGTCTCTCTGGGTTTCTGAGAAAAATTCTCCATTACACAGAGTCTCTATTCATAAGTGCAACATAAGGTACAATTATAAGTAATTAGGAATACAATGGGAAAATAATGCACAAGCGTTTCATTACATGGTAGAATGACCAACGTAGTTAACCCTATTTTATGAGAACTTTGTGGCTACATTTTGTGTGTCGGGAGTTAAAGTGAATGTATACTATACCTTACAAATATATTTATCTCTTTATACATACACATACAGTTACATTATTTTGACCACTTCCTACTTTCTTAACAATTCATATGACAGACGTATGCATGTGAAGAGCCGTAGCCAAATTTATTGTAGACATAAATTCAAGTGTTTAATATAATAGTGAAAGGGAGGAGTTACCTCTCGAAACGTCGCACTCCACAGGTGTGGTACGCTCAGCCTGGTAGACTGCTTTTGCTGTGCTACATGCATCGCATGAATCAATACTAAGATTGGAACTTTTGACATTGTGTCATCGTACCGCGGACGAGACTATTCAAGATACAAGTATGTCTCTATGATTTTAAACACTTGTATTTATGTCTACAATAAATCTGGCTCTGGCTCTTCACCTGCATATGTCTATCATATGAATTGTTAAAGACCTAGAGGCGGATAGGAGAAACCGCTACATGCAGACATTCTCGTGAGTGCCTATAGAGACTTTATGTCCATATTCTGAATATTATACCCAAGTTTATAAACATTAAGTGCACTTCCTACTTTCAACATCGGCAGCATCTAGCTCATTAAGGAAGTCAAATGTCATCAGCTGGACTTGTGGGTATATAAATTGTGTGATAGGCAGTCTGCACACGTATACATCCTTGTGGTCATGGGTAAGAAGGGCAATTTATCATAATTGCAAAAAGGGAGGATTATTGGCTTCTCGGTCAAGAGTGGCAGGATTTCTGAAACTGTGCGATTTGCAAATTGTTCCTGTACTGCTGTGGTGAAAGGGTATCATGAAAGGACAAATTGCAAGTACGCCATTGCAAGTAAGCGACATGGAAATGGCGGAGCTCTACATGCCACTGAAGTGACTGTTTCATAGTATCATAGTTTGTAAGGCCGAAAAAAGACAAGACGTCCATCCAGTTCAGCCTGTTGTGCTAAGGTGTTGATCCAGAGGAAGGCAAAAAAAAAACCAATGAGGTAGAAGCCAATTGTCCTCATTTTAGGGAAAAATTCCTTCCCGACTCCAATCTGGCAATCGGAAAAATCCCTGGATCAATGACCCCTCTCCAGAATCCTGTTGAACGACAAGCTACAGTGGAGCAGCTTACCACCAAAATTACCCAGGGGGTGATCAGACGTGTGCCTAAAACAACAGTTCAGTGTATCCTATTGCATATTGGGTTCTGAAGAAGATGGATGTCACAGTACCTCTGCTTAAGAAGCTGCATCGGCAGAAAAAAATTTCAACAGTATTAGAATTGGGCCTCCACTGATTGCCAAAAGGTTGTCTTCTCTGAGGAGTCACATTTTCTGCTTCATTAAATGGACAGAAGTTGGCATGTCAGACGAGAAACATCATAGAACAAACATCCTGCAGCCTTTGATGGAAGAACACGAACTGTTAGTGGAAATGCTGTAGGAATGTTTTTGATTTCGGTATGAATCCATCCTTGCAGATCACATACAAACATACATGCTGATTGTCTTCGATGGGGCGGATGGAAATTTCCGACATGTTACACAGCTGCAAATGTCCAACATTGGTTGGAAGAGCATAACCAAGACTTCTAAATACTACTCTTCTCCCTTAAATCCACAGACTTGATGCAAACTGAGCATCTGTGGGACCACCTCACTCCTCATCTTTGTTCTATAGATCCTCCAACCCAACGCACCCTCCAGCAGCTGTTGGATGCAGTCAGCAAAGTACCAGGACCTTATTGTCTCACTCCCAGCCCATCTAGCTGTTGCCCATGCTGCAAACAGCGGTTACTCCAGATATTAGCTGGTGGTTATAATAATGTGACTTAACTGTGTATAGTATATATACAGCAGTCAATGCTCCTTTTTTTGTAATACAAAGCTCCTAATCTCCTGTATAGACATTTTATACAGTATGCTCCAGAGCTCTCCATAGTGGTGGCCAACTAGAATTTTAGATTTTAATTATGATTATGCAGGGTATTTGGGACTCTGTATAAACAGAATTTTAGACTTCTATAGAGATTAAAATGGCTTTCAAGAATAGATTTTTACTTAATTGAATTACAATTTCTAATTATTTTTACTTCAGCTTAATCTTGTTCTTCCACCTGAGACACCCTTTCTCTTAGCACACATTTTTGTTGTTTACAAGTTGATGCAGAACGATTAAGGCATTTAGATGCTTTAGATTTTCCATGTGGAAAATATCACTGAATTTCTCATGCTTCAGATTAGGTCGGAAACCACTGGGACAATCAGAATCTTGGAACCAGCTCCTTGATGTTAATTTCACAGAGTGATATCAAAGAGACATCCCTTAAAGCTATCTTGGGAGATGGAAATCTCATTAACACTCCTTTTATCTAAACGTGTATATAGTCTTAACAATACTAAGATAATGTGAGATGTCTGTGTAACACGCATGAGGAATTCTTGTGAACTATTCCAAAATTCTGTCTTTGCACTAGGAAATAAAGTCTTCTTGCAAATCAGCATATATTGGTAAGTTGAAGGTACTATGGAGCCAAAATATCAGTGGTAGTAGTAGTAGTACTTCCTGCATTTGGTAGGGATTGCTGCTTTGCGGCTGGATTATCTATGAGTGTATCAGAGGTATAGCTTAAAGGGGTTGTCTCACTACATCGATTCATCTTACCTAAGTCCTGTTTTCTCGGTTTCATTTTGAATTTGTGCCGTGTTTATTGACTACTACGGGCCTGCTTTGATGAGCTGCTGAGGACACCAGGTCTGTAGCTATAGCGACCAGTGCTGGCAGCCTATCAGGAGAGATTGAATAGGTCAGTAGCTATAGCAATCTGAGGAGCTGATGCAGGCCATGCAAGACGGGATATCTAGCAATAGGTACAACACTGTTAAAGGACACATATTGCAAATTGACCTGTTTTTGCAAGATATTTAGCAAAAAAGCAATCCTTGTAGCGAGACAACCCCTTTAAGCTCATGGGCCTTGGTGTAAAAGTTCAGCTTAGCCCTTATCCTGGGCCCACTTCTAACTTTCAACTGCATTGCTGGCTATGATCCCTCTAAGAAGGCTTAGACTGGCTTGTAGAGGATCAGGGGAACCCATAGTGGGTCCCTGGGCATGGTAGGCCACAGAGAATAGCAGGCCTGGGGCTGCCTTTCAGATAGGCAACAAAAGAGGCAGAAAGCAAGAGTCATGTATAGTATGTGCAATCATGTACAGAAGCTGTAGAATAGGCCCCAAAAATCAGCTCCACTGGTGGGCCTCAGACACCCTAATCCGACACTGCCTCTAAGCCTTTAAAGATCTAAGGAAGGGAAACATTCACGTCAATGTCCTGTAAAGGGGTAAATTTGTTGGTGTTTTATTGCAGTATAGGAGCTAATGCCATTATATTTGGTGGTATATGGCAGTGAAGGGATTCATGTCAGAATCCTGGGTGCTCTCAAGGCAGTGAAGGGGTTAATGTCAGTGTACCTGGCAGTCTGAAGCAGTGTGAGGATTCATTCTATTATCTGTGGTGATTTAGTAAGTAAGGAGGTTAATTAAAAGACTCGTCTATTGCATTAAAATGATTAATTTTAAGATCCTCAGTGGAAAGTATTGAAAGATTTAACGCTGGATACCTGATGTCCAGTAGTTTTTCACCTCTCTAAGCTCTAGTGCTGCCGTGGGTGTCATGTCCTGTTTCCTTGGCACACTGATCATAAAGATGAGTGCAGAGAGGCACAGAGAGGAATGTGCAGCTGTCAGAAATGCTCTGCCCATTCATGAAGGGAAAACTCGGCATCAATGTAGTAGAGGGTATCTGTGGCCCCTTGGTTTAGAGACCCATTGACAGGTTAAACTGCTGTGGCCTGTATAGCTATGCCACTTGATGGCAGCAATAGTCAAATGTAAAATTTGTAAAGAAAGAACAGCAGTGTGGGCACTGTATATGGAGATGTAGGCTTCATTCTCTCCTTTTAAAATATCTACAGTAGATCTAGATTACCCAAGGCTAACACTTGAAGCTTTAGTAGGCTCTATCATGAATTCCATTATGTTGAAATTAACTACAGTCAGTCGTAAGCATGGAGGCGTATAGAGTAGTAGCAGCCCATTAGCAAGAATCCAGATGGTCATCACTTTTAGGATTGATTGATGTAGTTACAATACCTTCCCATGACAGGTTGTAACTGCTGCTAATATTGTGGTAAAGGGGCAATTATGTAAGTCATCATGGCTGCAGCTATGATATAAAGGAAGAGGTAGTCTCAAACCATCACCAGAGACTATGTAACACCGAACATTAGCTTCAGAAACTGGCAAAGGCTGTTCCTCTTATGTCCTACAACAGCACAACAAATGGGCTATTGCTGTGAACTAGTAGAACAGATGGAACTTTTAATGACAATTATTTAATCAATTAAAACCCCTATAAATGCCGGGACGACTCCGCAACTAGAGTTTTCTTTCCGTCCTTCTTCTACAGACAAAGGACAGGTGGTTTGGTTTGTACTTCCATATATGCTGGGGTTCAAAATACCCTCCCTATGGGTAACCTCTTGCTAAATTTGTTGTGCTACTGTAGGACGTAAGGGAGGCATTAATTAATCAGTTTTTTTGAAGGTTTTTTTTAATTAACTCTAATTTGGGGCACATATGAAATGTGGTTTAATTTTAAAAAATGTGCATTAAAAAACTAATTTTTTAATTGCTTGTATTAATTAATTGTCATTAAAAGTTTAATTTGTCCTACTAGTTTACAGGGACAGGAATACCCCCATTTGCTGAGCTGCTGTTAGGTCTAAGGGTGCTTTCACACAGTGCGTTTTTGGTGCAGTTTTTCTTGCAGAATTGTACAGCATTAATTGCTGTGCATTTCTGCAAAAAAACGTACCAAAAAGCATACTGTGTGAAGCACCCTAAGGCCATGTTCACACGGCTTAAAATGGGACGTATTTCAGTCCATAATTACGCGCCGCAGTGCGCGAATTACGGCTGGAATACGTCCCAGTCATTGTGGTAATCCACAGTTCTCATAGAGAACTATGGATTACGTCTCCTCTCCCTGCTCGGCGAATCCGCCGCGGGGGTAAATAAGTGACATGTCATTTTCTAGCGGCGTATCCCGCCCCCATCCACACAGCGTAATTGCGGGGCGTAATTACGCCCCGCAATTAAGCCGTGTGAAAATAGCCTAAGGGAAAACAGATTAACGTTAAATAATCAATACTTATGCCATTCATCTGCATAAGACTATCAACTCTATTGTGTGTCATCAGAATTAAAACGAGTGCCAGGTCACAGAGACACCTGCAGTTTAATGAAATTAACATACAATTGTATTGTTTCCTGCTGTATGCAACATCTGGAGTTAAGCAGAATATCAGTCTAGAGTGTGGAGGTCTACTTTGATGTGCTTATTAGGGACCTGAAGCTAAAAAGCATATTTAAATGTAAAATATAATTGCTAGATACGGATTTCTTTATACATTTATTGGAGATTAAACATTTAAGATCTCATAAAAAATTACTGCTATAAATGTATTCTCTAAGAAGGGATTACATTATTTTGCACTCCAGAAACATTTCCAATATACAGTTCTTTGAAGCACCAACAGGGGACATATTGTGTCCCTATTCTTTATGATGTGTACCTAGCAGTTCATGCTTCCTGAAGGATAATATGCAGGTAACATAATAGTAAATCTTTTTTTTAACAAAATCGACAACCATTATAGATCCCAGGGCTTATGCATACCACCATACTTTATTACAGACACATACAACTTGATTTGGATTAGGCTTTTTGCCTGTTAGATTTCATAGAAAGCTCTTTAGTTTGTAGCAGCAGGAACTCTGTGTGTGATTGAAATAATCTCCTGCATATATCTCTGCCATGGACACAAAGCATTTTATGTAATGATGCCTAGGTAGAACCTCATCTTGGCCAGAAGTTTAAAAAATACAACTCTGATCTGGTATGCCATGTCAGTAAACTTAACTGTGAATAAAATAATACAGTCGGCAAAATAAGTATTTGATAAAATGGAGATTTTGCAAGTTTTCCCACCTACAAAAACTGTCTGTGATTACAGAGGTCAGGCGTTTCCTGTGGGTCTTGACCAAGTTTGCACACACTGCAGCAGGGATTTTGACCCACTCCTGCATACAGATCTTTAAATTTTTGCCCATGTCACTGGGCTATATTGAGTCTCAGCTCCCTCCAAAGATTTTCAATGGGGTTCAGGTCTGGAAACTGGTGAGGTCACTCTAGGACCTTAACATGCTTCTTACGGAGCCACTCCTTAGTTGTCCTGGCTGTGTGTTTCAGATCATTGTCCGGGTGGAAGACCCAGCCACGACCCATCTTTTATGCTATTACTGAAGGAGGTTGTTGGGCAGAATCTCATGATACATGGCCCCATACATCCTCCCTTCAATATGGTGCAGTGGTCCTGTCTCTTTTTGCAGAAAAGCACCGCCATAGTATGATGTTTCCACCTTCATTCTTCACGGTTGGGCTGCTGTTCTTGGGGTTGTTCTCATCCTCCTTTCTACGACGCGGGATCTTGCATGGAGCACCAGACCGAGGAAGATTGACAATCATCTTGTATTTCTTCCATTTTCTAATAATTGTGCCAAAAGTTGTTGTCTTCTCATCAAGCTGCTTTCCTATTGTCCTGTAGTTCACCTCAGCCTTGTACAGGTCTGCAATTATGTCCCTGGTGTCTTTAGACAGCTCTTTGGTTGTAGCCATGGTTGAGAGCTGGGAATGTGGTTGATTGAGTGAGTGGACAGGTGTCTTTCATACGCATAAAAAGTTCAAATGGGTGCAATTAATACAGGTTATGAGTGCAGAACAGGAGGGCTTCTTAAAGAAAACTTAACAGGTCTATGAAAGCCAGAATTCTTGCTGGTTGGTAGGTGATCAAATACTTATCTTTTATGCCATAAAATGCAAACTAATTAGTTAAAAATAATGCCCAGTGTATCAAATACTTATTTTCTCCACTGTATATATAAATATATCAGGAGTCAATATAGAGATCTCTTCCATGATCTATTTATACCCAGGACTGCATTTGGATACCTAACATGCGTAGGTTTTTATTTTTTTGTGTAATGTAGGCACAATCATTTTTTTATCAAATATTTATTTTTATTTTATTATTTATTTTATTTTTTTTCTAAATGTTTTTGGTTTTTGCTCTTTTTTTTAAATCCCATGAAGGCTTAACTTTTTTCCTTTTTTATTTTACACTCAGTAATGCATTAGTATATTCATATATGCTAATACATCAAAATCTGTGTCAGTTGGACACAGGCAGCGATCAGGGCAGCACACACTCTGCGCTGATCGCTGGCTTCTTACACAGACAGCGCTGGGGCTACTGTGCAGTCCTTCCCTGGGCTCTGTCGGGTCACCGGTGTCCCGATCACGCGACAGAGCAGGGGAAAGGCCTTTGATTACACTGTGGTCACAAACTGCAGCAATCAAAGGGTTAAGCGCTGGGGAGCGGAGGTTTCTCCGGTGCTTGCAGAGGCTGCACTGGGAACAGGGCTGTGAAGTACAGCTCTGTTCTTAGTGTTGCTGTGGCGCCACGCGCTGCAAACCCTGGTGTCTACAGCGATGTCAAAAGATGGTGGGCGGTTGTTAAGTGGTTAATTAAGCCTATACTCCCCTTCCGATCCCAATTTGTGTCACTCCGGTCTTCTGTTTACTTTGTTTTTCTTCCAGATGGGCACATCTCCTCTGCAGTGCTTAATTGCCTGCAGTGATCAATTGCCTCTGCTTACATCACAATTTGAAGCTCCACACAATGATGTAAATGAATGTCACCTGACTACTGAAGCCAGACATTGGATGCAGCATTCCAGAAACAGAGGACTGTAAACAGAAGACTGGAGAGACACAGTACTGGAATGGAGGACCGGAGGAAGGGGAGTATAGGCTTTATTCATTTTATGGAGCACCACACCAGGCTCTTTTCATACTTTTAATACAAACTGGACAACCCCTTTAAAACTACTGGCAAAGATCAAATACGATTCGACAGCTATTTACATTGTAGTTTAAACTGTCTATTTAATGTTAATCTACCATGTGATCTTTAGATTGGCTGTGGAGAAACGCAACTGGATATTGGGCAGTATAGGTGTCGAGGCACTGTTATGATATTCATCAAATGTCATACATGAGTCCTGTTTTACTTAATAGAATCCTTTGTATGAAACTTGCTGGGCACGAATGGTTGCCTAGTAATTGTTCCCAATCAGTGTGCAGTGATTTTTGGAGATTAAACTTTAGTTTTTGTTTTGTTTTTAAATCTGGTACGAGTTGTATTTTCTTTTTACACATTTTTGTTCAAATTTAAAGGGGTTGTCTCACTACAAAGATTGCTTTTTATGTGAAAGATCTTGCAAAAACAAGTCACTTCTCAATAGATGTCCATTAACATTATCCTACTTATTCCTAGATATCCCTTTTTGTATGGCTGCATCAGCTCTTCAGGTCGCTATAGCTACAGACCTGTTCTACCGCTCCTGATAGGGTGCCAGCACTGGCTGCTATAGCTACAGACTTGGTGTACTCAGCAACTCATCACTGCAGACCAGTAGTAGACAGTAAACACGCCCCAGAATTCAAAAATGAAACTGAGAATACAGAACTGGGGTAAGATGAATCGAGGTGAGACAACCCCTTTAATATATCATACAATGTATTGGAAAACAAAACAAACATTTGTGGGTGGAATAGGAAAATTGCATTTGCATTTGGGTTAAATTTTTATGGAGTTCACAATGCATTATAAGAAACATGATAAAGGGGTTTCCTCACTACAATGATTAGGTTTTAACATGTAGAGAAAGGTAAATGAAGACTATTTTCGTGCTGTTATTACATTGATGTTCTGAGTTTGCTTTGTTCAGGAGATAAAGAAGATTTTATATACTGCTGGTGTATACAAGTTTCTCTATGTTACTGACCACCACTCCCTGCTTTATCTCTTATCTGATTGATCTAAGCTGCTATCAGTCCAACCATGTTGAGTCACTCCCTGTTGAGTCTTAACTCTAGCACAGAATCTTGTTTACCTAACTTAATGACAAGTTTTAACCCTTAGAGCTCTGTAGCTTTGTGCACTACAGATTACAAATCTCTTGCAGTCATATCACTGTAACAGGAATAGCTAGGAATAGCATAGCAGATATGTCAGTCACTGCTATAGAACCACCCACAGCCTGACCTGGAAGTGTGAATCAGAAGTTGGTTGTGGCTCTGCGAAACGGCATGGTGAAACAACTCCTTTAACTTTATTCTGTGGGTCAGTACATTAATAGGAATATCAAATTCCTAGACTATCCTTTTAATATATGTAAAAATAAAAGATTTTTTTTCAAATCATTTTAATTGAATAATCATTTTCTAAGCCCAACTTTTTGTTCACTATTTATTCCATATTTTTTGAGGAACAAGGTAAATGAAAAAATATAATTCTATTTTTATGTCGCGTTAATCTTTGGAATCAATAAGGTTATATTTTAAGGAAGCAGATATACCAATTATGTTTAATTTTTTTTACTGTTTTTAAATGATAAATGGAAATAGGGGTTGTTTTAAATTTAAGATTTTTTTCATTTTGATCAATATTATTAAACTTTCAGTATATTTAAGTTCCGGAGGGCACTTGACTAGTAGGGAACACAGTTGTTAGTACACTATACTGCAATACTGTCCTTCTGCACTGTGCAAGGAAGACTTTGAGTGCAACAGTGGTTGTGCGCTGCTGTTCCACTTAAAGTCTATGTGACTGATGGAGATAGCTGAGCAGTGACTTTGAACATGTGCATGTTCGACCACTGCTCTGTTCAAAGCCTTCCCCGTTGCGCGAAGGAGGACTTGGGGCCACCGACTTAGTGATCAAAGGGGGTCCATGGAGTTAGACCCCAGCGATCAGACATTTTTCACCTATCCTGTGGATAGGTGATAATTGCATATAGTGGCACAACCCCTTTAAATCAGCTGATTAAAGAGGTGATCCTATGAAGGAACGGTCGGCTCATAGCGAGCACTTGTGGCCAACCTCCCCATTCATTTCTATGGGAGCTCTGCATATAGCCAAGCACACTCACTTAGCTTCTATAGAAATAGATGGGTAGGACAAGAGCAACTCATTCTCCAAACACAGTTGGTTTGTAGCTAGAGACGACCGCCAACACAGAAGCTCCTTTATGAGAACACTGCTTTACGAGGTAAATTTTAATTTCCAAAGTATCCCAAACTAAACTAGGAATACGTCTAAATTTGTATAACAAATAAAGTAGCCATGCAGCACAGAAAGTTCTAAAATTACTGCCATAAACTCTACTATTACAATACTAGAGAACACATAATAATGTCTGCTTATAGAATTGATGGTATATTTACTAGCTTGTTGGATCTGGTATGAATAGTGACTTGGGGGAGGTTTCCTTCTCTTATACAGTAAATGTTTCATTGTGATATGTTCTTGAAAGCTCATTAGACTCATGAATATGAAGCTTTGCAAGTACACAGAAGCCATTATTTGGAAGGTACGTGAAGAACAGTTTTGGGGAAGAATGCCAGAATGAGAATAATTATTTTAGACTTGAAAACATAAATAATGTCCAAAAACGTAGAAGGACAGCGCACACAAAGTGATCCAGCATAATATAAAATCACTATTTATTGACAAATAGGCTAAAAAACCAATAGAGGCATAATTGAAGAGCCAAAATAGAAAAAAGCACCAAGCACCAAAAAAAGCACCGACTAAGGGCAGGATATGCCCGAAACGCGTTAGATTTGCACATTGGTGCTTTTTTTTCTATTTTGGCTCTTCAATTATGCCTCTATTGGTTTTTTAGCCTATTTGTCAATAAATAGTGATTTTATATTATGCTGGATCACTTTGTGTGCGCTGTCCTTCTATGTTTTTGGACATTACTCATGGACTATGCAGCTGGAGCAGTGGACGTGCGCCTTTAAAGTGATACCTACCTGCACTATAGGTGAGCTGACTGCATTGCTTTTTTGTTGTTTGAAAACATAAACCAAGCTCTGTCTCATGTGAAGTATTTTTCTGTGAAGTGTATTTACGTAGCCTCCCTCCCACTCTTTACAACGCCTTTGGCATTCATTGAAAATGAAATGAAATGCACAAATTCAGATAGATTCTGGTTGTTACAAACAACGTTGGATTATGATATGTAACAATGCACCACTAATTCAAAAGGAAAAAAATGTATTATTTTTGCTATTGTTAAGTGTTACATATGAAGTGTTTTGAAAGAAATATATAATTTTTGTTCTAATATAAAAATAAAATAAAATGTAAATGATTACAATTAATTTTCTTGTTTTCCTTGTGCTTCTTCTTTTTACAAGGAATTCTAGACTCAGCCACAAGAAGTAAAAATGAATAATCTGGTATATGCAGTGAAAACAGGATCCCTGAGCTGAGATCTCAGAATTGTTATTGTATAGATTTACTGCTTTTAATTGCACTCCAGCCTCTATTGATAAGAAGCATTTTATAAAAGGAATTTTAAGTAGTCTGATATAAACCTCTTATATCATAATAGGCTGAGAATGTTGATGGTACACCACCAATAAATTACACTGCCGCACTGCTTCAGCAGGCTGGTTTTTGTGTAGAAGCAAAAGCTCACTAGGAAGTCAAGATAAGTAGAATAGATTTCCTATATTGCAAATGCAGAATCATTATCAAACACAAACACTCCCTCCCTACCATTATGGATAGTCAGAAAAATTCCACAGATATCCTAAGACAAATATACAGTATATCAATAAGAAGAGACCTAAAAGGATAAAGGATATGAGATTGAAAAAGACAATCTTTTTATTGTTCTCCAATAATAGCAATACCCTTGTGCATTGTCAGTGTCTGTTAGTGCAGCTCAGCCACTTTACTTAAAAGTAACGTAGCTTCAGTACAATACACAGCATTGGGACAAACGTGGTGCTGTTCCTGGAACAAACGCACTTTTCTGATCTCAGACAGCCCCTTTCAACTAGTTAAAATCTGCGTGGAATTTTTTTAGGACTGGTGTTAAATACGCCTGTCTTTATGGTTAGTGCTTAATAGTAAGGGGCCGTTTACACGTCAGTGGACAAATACCGGCCGGTTTGCCGGCCGGTATTTGTCCGGTTTTGGGGCCGTCCCCACGGCCGCGGGCGGGGGGGGCGGGCTGGTTTCTCCCGATGAGCGAGAACAGCCCTCCCCTCTCCCATTGAGATGCACATGTTCCGTCCGGAAACCGGACGGAAGATTGTGCATGTTCAATGTTTTGTCGCCAGTCCGCCGGCGACAAAACCGCCGGGCGGAAAACCCGTGCAGTGTGGACATGCCCTAAGATGCTCAAATATACTGAGTTTTAATACATTTGACACAGCCTTTGGTGTCTGTGTAATTGAAAAAGAAATCTATGCAACCTAGAACACAGAATAATTCTCAGGTATAATTTATGCCAGTTTCTGGCAAAAATTATAGTAAATGTATAAGGCTGTATAAGGGTATTCCCTTTTTTTACTCTCCACCCACTTTTTTTAACCCCTTAACGTCGAGGCCTATTTTTTTTCACGTTCCCCACCTTCCCAGAGCCATACATTTTTTATTTTTCCATCTATATAGACATATAAGGGCTTTTATTTTGTGAGACAAGGTGTACATTTTAATGGTGTCATTCTTCATACTATAGAATATACTCGATACTAATGAGTGAGGTAAAATGTGATAAATTTACTTGTGCCATGTTTTCATGTGTTTTGCTTTTACAGTGTTCAATCTTTGGCAAAAATGATGTGTTCTCTGTATTCTACAGGTTGATATGAATCCAGCAATATCAAACATTTATGCTTTCCAATATGTTTTGGTACCGTAAGAAAATTGCAAACATTTTCTATTTTTGATATTTGCGTTGTGGCGCCATTTTCTGCAACCAATAACTTTTTTGTACTAACACCTATGGACTTGAGTGAGGGGCATTTTTTGCAGGCTGAAGTGTACTTTTTATTGCTACCAGTTTGGAATGGATGTGACTTTTTTGATTACATTTATTCCAATTTTTATGGGACGTGAAATACCAAAGAGGTGCAATTTTGGCATTTTTAATTTTTCTTTGTTCTACAGTGTTCAACGTATGGAATAAATGTTGTTATATTTTAATAGATCTGACTTTTTAGGATGCAACAATGCCAGATATGTGTAACTTTTTTTATTATTTTCATTAGTTTAATTTGTAAAATGGCAAAAGGGGAGTGATTCAAATTTTTTTTTTGTTTTTTTTACACTTTTAAAGATTTTTTGTTTTTTACTTTAACTTTGAGTCCCCCAGGGTACTTCACCACTAGGGTTCATTATAATTTATACAGCCTAATGCATTGTAATATCCTAATGCATTAGAGTGTACAAAGATGGTGGGAGTACAAAGATGGCGGTTTTACTGCTAAAACAGAAAACATGGCGGCGATGGAAGCCTTCACAAGACTTCCAGCTGTCATGTTAACTTATCTGGAGCCCACGATTTCACCGTGGGTGCCCCGATCGAAGTCAATAGGAATGAGTGATATTATCAGCAAAAGTTGAAATTGGCACGGTTTTTAGGCTCATCGGAAGTTTCCGATCACGCAATAGTTTAGTGCCAATCTTACAGATAATCTATTACTATTGTGCCATTTTCAGCATTTCTTGTCATTATGGCGGCCAGCCAATCAGCTCCAAAGAAAGAGGGGGGTGAGGAGGATTTACAACATCACCACTTTGCGGTGTATGGATCTTATTGGCTGCAAAAATCACATGACCTTGTTTTATCTATGCAACTGCATTTCCTGTTTGAGCTCATACTCTATCACACTTCACAGTAGGACGTGTCTTTTTTTTTTTTGCAGCTCGGTGTGTTCTGTGATCTTCAATTGAAAAAAGAATAGTTTTTTACCACTTTTTTGCCAGCAGACCTCTGATAGGAGTTGAAATTGTCCCTGTGTTTTCAGTTCTATTGCAATCACTGCGTGTCAGTGTTCCCAAAAACCGGCATAACTTATCCCTATAACTTTTAAATTGTTTTATTGAAGTCCGTGCGTCTGTTTGGCGCATAGAGCTCAGTTGTACACAAATTGTATTATACATATTTCCTAGTAAATTGCGCCTGTAGTCAGTGGTGCGAAGGCGGCCATATTAATCCACATAACATTTAAATACTCTTATTGCAGTCCGTGCGTCTGTTTGGCGCAAAGAGTTCAGATGTACGCATATTGTGTTATACATATTTCATAGTAAATTACGCTTGTTGTCAGTGGTGCGAGGGCCTCCATAATAATCCATATAACATTTACAGAGTCCTTTTTCCAGCACTTTTTAATCTGGGGTCAGACAGGTTTAAGGGTCATGCTGCGGTCCAGGACAGGCATAGTCAATGTCCAGTTCAAATAAAATGGTGGTTCAAAAACTACTTTCTTCCAGCACTTTTTAATCTGGGGGTCATGCAGATTTGGGGATCATGCTGTGGCCCAGGACAGGTATAGTCAATGTCCAGTTCAACTAAAATGATGGTTCAAATCATACTGCCTTCTGGCACTTTTTAATCTGTGGGTCATGCAGGTTTAAGGGTCATGCTGTGGTACAAGACAGGGATAGTGAATAGTCTGTCAGTTTTTTTTCTGTGACTCTTGTTGCCTAATTGTGTTGCCTAAGATGTAGCACATATCTATTTTACTGTTGTGGATGTTAATTCCAGCTTCTCCAGCCCTGTTTGGGTGTAAGAATGAAGCTGTTGTTCCTCTCCCATAGACTTTAATAGTCATCGTCGATAATCTGTTATCGACTATCCACTATCGGCATGATAATTGACAATATCGACTATCGATCCAATAGCAATAGGTGACACAATCGCTCATGACAAGAAGTGAGGAATGGCGCTGTAACCACCGAGTGTTAGCTACAAAGCTCCTTACCAGCACTAAGACGTACTCATACGTCCAATGTCGGTAAGGAGTTAAAGTGATGAGCTCCGGAGAAAACAGCTTAAAAGTCACATTTTTTTTGAGCGAATGAGGCATGCACAAATGTTTTCAAGCATGTATACTGATGTAAATCACCTCATAAATTGCCCCCAACATTTTTATTTAGACCAATAACATTTATTAAGAGGCTAGTACTCTTTTGTACTTTAAGCTGGATTGTCACTAATTTTGTGCCTTTTCATACTTGATTGACATCACCACCCCATGCTGTCAATCAAGCCTGTACACACATGTTAAGGGTTTTATCCAGGAGTTTAATGATTTTATAGAACACTATAAACAGCATTTGTATTAAAAGTAAAGATATTCCATTACCTTCATGTGTTTCTTTTTTTTTCTTTTGCCTCCTTACTCATCTATCATAAGATTTGTGCAGTGAAACTTCCTGCTTGTGAGAGTGTCACTAAATCTCCAGCATCTCTTTCCTACAACTCCCAGACTGCATTGCAATTTGGGACTTCCCTCCACAGTTATCACTGCTAGGGTCTATGTGCCGACATTAGTATGTAACCCCCCCATAGAGCTCTGTACTTACTGTCATGGTAATGATGATAGCTAGGACTCATGAGTCACTGTGTAAACTGTACAGAGCTGCAGTCATCATTTTTATGATAGCATTACACAACTCACCCAGCTCTGTACTGCTGTCCTCAGCTCCCATTAGTTTTAGTAAGTCCTGCCAACAGGTTTCAGAGATAAACTAGCAGTTCCTCCTCCCCTGTAATTACTGTAAAGTAATAACTTCTATTCAATTTCAAACTGCTGGCTGTGAATGCAGCCAGATTGTTCTCTACTCAGGTCACGCCCACTACATGGGGAGTGTTCCTAAGCTGAGCTTGGTTTCAGAGCACACCCACTGTAGTGTGATGTAACGTTCACTGGGGCCATGTGATCAATGAACGTCACATGGTTTGCAGGGGATAGGGGGAAGGTGATGACAGGGCTCTTGTTGTGCACAGAAAATTTAAATAATTTTTAATTTTTAAGTATGAATTACAAAGTTTAATACAATACAGTTGTGAGTCCTATAACAAATAAAAAGATAGTCCCGGAGAATTCTTTTGAGGATCTGACAGTCTGACCACAACAACAAGGCTATGTCTGAATGACATGTGTCAGGTAACTTACTTACAGCACGACCTTATGAATGTTCCTTTTCTTACAAAATACATGGGCATCTTTCTAAACATATTATCCTCATAGATCATAGGATGGTTGCAGTGTGCAAAACTAGTGACAGGTTCCATAAATGACAAAGCCACAAACCAACTGATGTAAATACGTAAATACTCACCCTTAGGCTATGTTCACACGGCTTAATTGCGGGACGTAATTTCGCCCCGCAATTACGCCGTGTGGACGGGGGCGGGGCGGGATGCAGGTGGGAGTAAGCAGGGGGCGGCACTTCGCAGGCCCATTGACTATCACTGCTAGCGGCGCGTATACGCCGCTAGAAAGTGACATGTCAATTATCTCCCCGCCCGGCGGCTTCGCCGGGCGGGGAGAGGAGACGTAATCCATAGTTCTCTATGAGAACTGTGAATTACCGTAATGAATGGGCCATTTTCGGCCCGTACGCACTTCGGCGCGTAATTACGGACCGAAATACGGCCCATTTTAAGCCGTGTGAACATGGCCTTAGTGTCCTGAGTCACATTGTGGGACATCTACCATTACTGTCTAGTAGTTGGACAGTGTAAATGCATGATAGGCAGTCTATGGATGCAACCAATTTATTCTGTTTCATCATTTTGATGCATCTTTAGACTTGTCTGGCTTTTTTTAGACCAACTATTAGTTGTGTACTTTGCAAAAGAATTATGTAGCAGAATTTTTATCACAGTTCTAGAACAATATTGGTAAATATTTTCACTTTTAGACCACACCCACTTTGGTATACCATGATTTTTTGTAAAGTAGACATAAAAGCATCTATAACAACTAATAAAGTTTGGCACATTTTACAGCACATTTATGGCACAACCACTATATTAAATGTGCCCCATTATGTTCATGTAAGATTGAATGGTTGTTCCCTTCTCATGCTGTTATGGCCTACATATAAGATATACCATAAATGACTAATAGACGTGAATCACAACTCTGGCACCTTCACCTCTCTTGAGAACGGTCCCTAGAAAATCAATGTGCAGACTATTTGGGCCTCATGTATGAAACCTGTCTAGTTCTAATACTCACTTTGTTGCCCATAGCAACCAATCACAGCCCTGATTGGTTGCAAGGGGCAACAAAGTGAGTTTTAGACCTAGACAGTTTTTCATACATATGGCCCTTCATTCTGTTCTATGGGAATTCCTAGTACAGCCAAGTGGTGTGTTTGGCTGTACTTGAAACCCCTATGGAAATGAATGGAGACTGCCACACAAGCATGGCCACCTCTCCATTCTGTGCAAAGGCATTTGGGCACCCATTCTTATTATAAGTAAGGGTCCCATTTGTATCATAGCCTATGGGTATGCTATATATGTTTAAGATGGGAACCCTAAAGTTCACTTGTTAAGTACATCGCTACATATTCACCAGTCATGTACCTCATTGAGACTCATTACAAGCAAAAGTACATTCAGTATACTATTGATGCAGCAGAGTTGAATTTTTTGTTTGTTCTATGTGTAAATAATTTTTAGTACATTTAACTGCAACACAGATAAAGCAAATCATAATGAATTACAAGCCAAGAACTAATATATATGACAAATTCAGATCTGCTACATCAACAGCACATAGAATATGAAACTTACCCTAAACTCCAAACTAATACATATGACAAAATCAGCTCTGCTACATGTGTTAAACTCATGTATAATATGAAACTCAATCTGAACCATAGTTCACGTGACAGACCCAGCTCTGCTACATAAGTGTTAGTATACACAGTATAAAATCCAATCTGAACCCAGAACTAGTTCATGTGGCAGACCGAGCACTGCTACATCTGTGTTTAATAGCACATACAATATGAAATCCAATATAACAGCATTATACAAATATAATATAATAATATAATATATAAAAATGACAGACCCAGCTCTTCTAGACCTGTGTTAAACAGCTGTGAACAACTAGTAAGAGAATGTACCATATGTGAATAAAAAGTGCATACCAGTCAACTATATTATTATATTATATACAGTACCACACAACATAGTAAATCATACATGCCTAAAATGAAATGAATTAAATATGATGGAAATTGCAATGTAAACAATTCTCGTTTAAATGATTAAATCTAAATATTTTTGTGTCTTATTCCAATGAACACAATAATATTTTGATAGAATCTTGGTGCTTTTTTCATGATCTTTAAATATATTCTTAGCCTGTCTATTAGCCATTTGTATCCCGCAGCAAGCCTGGGGACCCACAGCTCAGGGCATGTAGTCGGTGAGCATCATTAGCAGTGGCAGCCCTTATCTGGTAAAATGCAATCTATTCATTAGATAGCTATAGGAAGGCGCTCCCATATCATAGACACAGCTGCGAAGAAAACCATAGTGCACCGTAACGATCCAGGAGGATTTAATTACAGTTTGGAGTTGGCATGTGACCTTTCCAGTGCTGTAGCCCCCTCACTCCTCCGCTGCTACCATCTGCCCTCATGCCCATATGCCTTCCTCTTCTTCTTCTTCTTCACACTTTTCTTCTATTACTCTCCCACCTTAAAGACACCTCCACAGAAATCTGTCATTTCTATCACTTTATTTCACAGTTTCCCCATGGCCTTGTGCATTCTTTCCTTTTATCTCATCTTTTTATAGATGTGACCCATCCCATTCTATAATCCTGCCCCAATGTCTCCATCCTAGAGTGAACAAAGCTTCGTGATTGAGCCCCTCAGCCTCACCTGCTCTGCTGCTTCTGGGTCCAGATGTGGCTCCAGAAGTGGCACAGTGAACTGGATCTTTCTGGGGCTGTTGGGTTCCATCCTGTGTGTGTCCTGCTTTATCCAAGGGTCAGTCAGTGCTCTGCAGGGATCTACTGCTGCTCAGCTTCTGCTTTCTGAGGTTACAATGATTTTGCCAGCCCCTTATCTCCTCCTGTCTTCACTCTCTGAGCAGAGAGGAGGATTGGTTGAACATAAGCAGCCAGTATTCCCCCGTCCTCCCCCCTCCCCACCCTTCAGTACACAGACCATCATACAAAAACACACACATGGATCCACGTATAAGCTAACACAGGTATACAAACAGTGCACACATATAATTCCACATATATCCCAGTACTGCACATGATACTGTAAGAATGTTTGTTGTTCTTCTTTTTTCATCCAATAATCTAATATGACCTTAAAAGTTCCAGTACTGACATCCTGATCATTTCTTGCTGAATGTAGCCTTTAAAGAAGGTCTCCTGCCATGAAGCCACTTGGTTTTCTGTCTATTTCATGCACCTGCTCTCCTATTTCATCTTCCAGTCATCATGTTCCACTTATCTAATAGCTTCTCTTTCTGCTCATCTCAACCCTTTTTCCCTTTTGCTGATTGATGTTTTTTTCAGATGTAAAGCTAGTCCATTCTCCCACTTGTAATAAAACCAGGTTAAGATGATGAGGGAGGGAGGAGGACTCTATAGATACCTTTAAAGCAGTGTTCTCATTAGTGCTTCTCTTCGTGTTTTGTTTCTTTGAGACATTTTAGGATGGGTTTTATTAATTTCTATGCTACTGCAAATCTGGGTCATGTGTGAAATGTATTTTATAAGCACATGTCGGTGAGCTGCACTGTTACCCATAAGCCAGGTAAGATTATAAGTACTGCAGGACGTTAAAGCTATTACTGCACCTCAGCACCTGATGGTGGACTGCTGTAGTGAGCTGACTGTTGTACCCTATTCCAAACTGAAGTGACATAGAAAGATCTGTTCATTCTCCATGTTAATACAACCCCATGATTTGAGAGAAAGCAAAAACTAGGTATGTTCTTTCATATATAAGTTGGTAACAATGATTACTAAGGGCGACATGTATGAACATGGCTGCACTAGTTTTCTGGGGTACTTTAGCCAAAATGAATGTATGAACAGGTGCACTCCAAACTTTGGTGCAATAAGTGCCTTTGTAAGGCGTCAGACCCTTTCAAAAGATTGGGGGCGTTGCACCACATTCATAGAAGTAGACACATTTATGATTCTTTGATACAAAATCTAGGCGCAGAACAGTTAGGGTATGTTCACACAGAGTTTTGGCTCCGTATTAACATCCGCTTTTTAGATGCGTCTCGGGGACCGACACAACGGACCCAGAGACGCATCTAACAATTAGCAGTGTGTTTAACACTGCCGGCAACGAGGAACACGCAGCGGCGTTCACATGAGAGATCGCCGCTGCGCCAATCCGTCGCAGTAATTACGGTAATCCACCGTTCTCACAGAGAACAGTGGATTCCGTTGCTCCTCCACACTCGGCGAATCCGCCGGGCGGGGAAAAAATGACATGCACATTATCCAGGCGCAATACGCGCCGTGGATAATGCAAGTCTATGGGGCCGCGCCCCCGCCCTGCCCCTTATTCAAGCCGGAATTGCGAGCGCAATCCGGCTCGCAATTCCGGCTTGAATAAGCCATGTGAACCGGGGCTTACAGCGATTTAGAACTGGCCTGTCGGTGCCAACGTTCATACATGTCGCCCTAAATTTTCTGAAAATCTATTCTAGCACTACTTTGCTACACTTAAAGGACCACTCCAGGTTTTTTTTTACCTTAATTCAATAGAAATAGCTTTTAGGTACTATGTAGTGCTAGCAACTTTGCTTACCTGAAGCTGAATACAAAATATCTGGCTGATGCAATAGTCTATTTTAGCTCATATGACCTGCACTCTGATTAGCTAAAAGGCACTGTGTTTTTGATGCTGACAGGAAGTCTGTCTTTCTATGCTTCCCTATGAGACTGACTTTAAACCTCCCATAGGAATACATAAACTGAGAGATTCACTTCCGGCTCATGCAACTATGCTGTGTGTTTCAACAATTTAGAAAGCAGGTTACATGATTCAATGGCAGCAGTAAAAAATCCTGTATTCAGCTTAAGGTAATTAAAATTACTGGCTCTACTATGTACCTAGAGACAATTTTTGATGAACTAAAGAAAAAAAACTGAGTGATCCTTTAGGGCATGTCCCCATGGCACCGGTTTGTGGTTTTTCAGACCGTCTGAAAAACCAGCCACAAACTAACACATCGGGCCGCTATGGAAAACCCATGCAGCAGTCCCCACTGCATGGATTTATGGCCCGGTGGTTTTTCAAATTGCCAGCCGCCCCAAAAAAACATTGAACAAGTTCATTCTTCTGTCTGGTTTTCGGACGGAATATGAACATATCAATGGGAAGCGGGAGGGCTTTTCTCCGCTCGTTGCAGAGAAAAGCCGTCCCCCTCCGGCCGTGGGGACGGCACTAAAACAGGACAAATACAGGCTGGATAAACCGACTGGTATTTGTCCTTTGCCACGGGGATGAGCCCTTAGTGAATTATCTCTATTCTTTAACAAAATAAATAAATAAATAAATAAATAACCAAAGATATATGGCCACCTCCTTTTGCCTTACATCTCCAGATTACATTTTGTGGGAGCTATAAAAGATGATTTTCACAAAGATATTGATTACACCATAGAACTAAAAGTAGATCTCAAATGGCCACTAACTTTTCAACAGACTTTAAACCGCTCAATAGTGACAGTATAAAAAAAAACTCTGTAATGTATAAGAAACAAACTTTGTAACTTATTAGTGAATAATGACTTTATCCATTTACCCGGCTCCCATCTACTCAACTCATCATTCACTTTGAATAAACATCAAATTTGTCTCCAGAATCATCAGCCCATGAAGTTTTAGGTTACACCTGCCAATAGAAGTCTATGGAGCTGGTAGGGGGAGGAAGAATGGAGCAGCAGAGTTAGGCAGAGACACAGAACCGCTATTAAACACTCAAGTGTTGCTTCTCAATCCAGTACTTGATCCCCAGCTTACATCAGTACTGTTCTATAATGTTCTCTAAGCTGTTTCTGATGGTGTGTTAAACAGCAAAAATGGAGCAGGACTTGTGTGTGAACTTGTACAATAGTGTACAGATACAGGATAGCTTATATTGAAAAGCTACAGGTGTCTAAAAATACATCTTTTGTCCTTCTCCATAAACTCTTTGACTGTAAGCACACAATGTATCATGACTGATATGACATCCAAGATGATGCAACCGTGGTCATGTGATAACCATCACATTTATATTCAGTGATCCCTCAAGTTTTTGTGGCCTCAGGATACAATAAGGGTCTTTTCTCGTATGTCGTATCTTGAAACCACACTCACAATGTCATAGACACGGCTGATCTGGGGCTCATGTAATTTTTTCAACAATTATCATGAACATTTTTACTTGTAAAACATCTGTATTATAGAAATGTATACAGTGATTGGTATCAAATGTCCTGTACTGCTCTTTACATATGCCAGGATGAGTGGCTCCTTTGGCCACCAGTTGAGGGCAGCCCCATTTTCTTTTTTTCTGGCACATTGTATTTCAAGGGGTGTTTCAGGACCTTAGAATGTTCATTTGTTTATTGGGGCATGATTAAAAATAGAAACTAATATTCATACTTTCCTCTGGACACTCCCATTCACTCCCAGCTGACAGTCTGTTCATCCTGGCTGTAGCATTGAATGGTCTTCATTCACATGACAGCTGCAGCCAATTACTGCAGGTGAAGGTGACTTTGTCACCTGTGTTTGACTGCACCGTTCACATGAATGATGTATGTTCACTGCTTACATCCAGGTTGTACGATCTGGCAGCCGGGAGTGAACAGGAGCGTCCTGGAGGTAAGTATGAGCCTTCTACTTTTAATAATGCTCTGATAGACACACAAACATTATTGGATCCCTGAACACCTCTTCTATGAACATGACCCAAAGAAGCTCCTGTTATCAACATAGAAAGTGATTTTCAGCTTCCAGCAGCCCTCCCTGCCTTTATATGTAAAGACCTTATATTACTCGCCCCTTTCCTGATCTCCTCATACCTCACTGATCAGACATTCAGTGTCTCTCACTCTCGCACCACCTCCTCCTCTTGCCCTCTCTCTGTTGGTGTCCCTCAGGGGTGAGTCCTGGGTCCCTTTATCTTCTCTATCTACACTCTTGGTCTGGGTCAGCTCATAGCATCACATGGCTTTCAATACGACCTGTATGCTGATGATACCCAACTTTACATCTCTGACCCAGACGTTAACGCTCTACTGTCCAAGATCCCAGATTGTCTGTTGTCCATATCCTCCTTCTCCTCCCGTCTCCTAAAACTTAATGTAGAGAAAACCGAATTCATTTGTGAAAAATATTTCACGAATCCGCTCATTCCTTAACCCTGTCACTACAAAAAAGCTGGTTCATGCCCTTGTCATCTCCCACCTAGACTACTGCAACATCCTTCTCTGTGACCTCCTTTCTAGCACTCTTGCTCCCCTTCAATCCATCCTCAACTCTGCTGCCCGTCTTATTCACCTCTCTCCTCGATACTCCTCTGCCTCTCCCCTCTGCCAATCCCTGCACTGGATACCCATTGCCCAGCGCATTAATTTCAAGTTACTAAGCATGACCTACAAGGCTCTCCATAACCTCTCCCCTCCTTATATCTCTGCTCTAATCTCCAGATACCTCCTCTCACACAATCTCTGCTCCTCACAGGACCTTCTTCTCTGCTCTCCTCATGTCAGCTCCTCACACAACCGTCTCCAAGATTTCTCCCGTGCTTCCCCCATACTCTGGAACTCGCTGCCCCAACACATCAGACTCTCCCCCACTTTCACAAGCTTCAAAAGCAACCTGAAAACCTACCTCTTCAGGATAGCCTACAACCTCTAATTACGCCGCTGTAACTACACCCTCCACAAACACGGCTGCTCCTCACCTCCTGTCTCTTTCCCCCTTCCTTGTAGACTGTAAGCTTTCGCGGGCAGGGTCTTTTTCCCTCTGGACCTGTTGTTAGTCAGAGATTGTCACTATTGTACTTGTTTGACTTATGTTATGTATGTAACCCCCTGAATGTACAGCACCCTGGAATCAATGGCGCTATAAAATAAATAATAATAATAATAATAATAATAATAATAATAATAATAATAATATATAATATTAGTTGTATGTTTAATTTTCTTTTTTCTATATTTTGCATTATGTTGGGTGACATTTTGGGGTCTTCAAAACCAATTACTTGTTTTCTATAGAGTTATGGTTTCAAAATACAATGATATTAAGAAACAATGAGCATATTGGAACCAATATTGTTTGTTGAGGAGCCACTAAATGTGTTAAAAAAGATCAATACCAGGTAAATCTTAATGATAAAATGTAGCTTCAGTTTTCAACACACTCCGAAATGAGCTGTAGGTGCCATGTGATTATAACATTTCAAAATCCCTATAAGTTCCTGCAGATTATCAACAGCCATAAAGCAGAGAACATGAGGTAAGTCCTGTTTAGTATAGGCAACATCGTGTAACCTGAATATATACTGTAGACCACATGTAGTATATCTTATTGCTTAACAATGTTAGCTTCAGTTTTCAACACACTCCGAAATGAGCTGTAGGTGCCATGTGATTATAACATTTCAAAATCCCTATAGCTTCCCTGCAGATCTATCAACAGCCCATAAAGCCAGAGAACATGAGAAGTCTGATTTAGTTATTAGCATATCATGTGTAACTGATTATAGACTAGTAGCATTCAATACTCACAATGAATCAATGACAACAAGCAGATGACTGTCAATTTAACAGACACTTATCTGGTGATCTTTATTTATGTTACATTCAGTTGCCAGTTATAGATGATACTGGTTATTTAATAAATTGTTGTAAGGCAACATGTGATTGTAGGTGGAATCAGCTTCCCGTTTGCTGTATAAGGTGACTAGTAATCCATGTAATTAATCAGAAGATTCTAATTAAATTATAGCACATAGATAGAGGGGCACATTTGTCATATAATTCCTCCACTACTATGAACCATTTCATTAACAGTATACCTAAATCATGGTGGTTAGCTGTAGTGTTTTTTATATAAAGTTTAGATGTTATTTTCTGGGCTGTCTGTAACTCCTCGAATTAGACTTAAATAGACCCAGATGTATTGGGAATGTAGTATTTGGCTGTGGGTACATCGTTGATTCTATTTGAATAATAGGCCCAACACTAGGCCCCAATGGACCCCTTTAAATGGCTTCCTTGTGAGCCAGTATATGACATAACCACAGCAGAATAACCTCACATTCCTATGAAATGTACACAATCATAATGTTCAATGTAACATACGCTAAGCTGCTCGCTGAGTATACAGAGTGCCTCAGCATTCAGCAATGCAGGGAGGGAGGGCACAAGTTTTTTAGATAATGACATTTATTATTCCATTCATACACAATTTGGGCAGAAATTACTTAGGTAGAAAAGTTGCATTTCTACAGAAATGTGTCTTTTCACTCCAAAAACGAAAACTGGTGAAAAAAGTTGTAAAGGTAAATTTAGTCACATTTATCAAATGCAAAGGTTAAAAATGGCATCTGTTAGCGGCACAGACATATGGCTGCTCATAGCAGGCATAAAAAAATGTTGACAATTTGAAATGCATCATATTGCTTAGGAGGCATGTAAGAAAGGTTATTGGGGCTAAGGAACAAATGTGTGATGCCCTGTCTTTAAAATGTACATTTTATTCTGTATTATTGTAAAATATTGGCAGTTTTTATGTTGCTTGGTACTAACATTGCTGCACCCATTCTGCCGGTAATTAGGTAGTAGGCGCTAGCCTGGAAAGCCTTGAGGGAGTGGGTGATTGGTAGTTGCATCCCCATTTTGTGGGAAGAAATATAGTGCTCATAGAAAACGTGCAGGTTTCCCATTAACTGTGGTTGTTTAGACATTTACCCTGTGCACTGTAGCCAGGATATTAGATGGCTGTTGTATCAGCAGTAGAGACTGCATCAGGGCTATTGTAAGTAATTTCAAACGGCCTCTCAATTCAGGTTGAAGCATATGAGCCCATCATGAGGACAGTGTGAGCGCATTTTGCGTTGGCCATCGGACATTCGGGGACGGATGGTCGATAGCATCAGACCATCATCGACAAGATGTCGTTAGTGAGCAGTGATTATGAGCGATGACCATTATAAGTCTATGGCGAGAGCAACAACACTTTTATTCTTACACCAAACAGCGGCTGAGAAGCTGGAATTAACTCCTCATCAACAGTATCTTAGGGCAACACACTCTAGGTTTCTAAAAAACCACAGAAAAAAAAACACACAACTTTGTCCACTATCCCTGTCCTTGTGATCGAACAGCTTGACGCTTAAAAACGGCATCACACCCACAAATTTAAATGTGCCAGAAGGCAGTATGATTTGAACGTTCATGTTATTGTGAGTCTTGACATTGTAATATCCCTGTCACCCTGAACGCAGAATGAGCCCAAACCTGCATGACCATCAAGATTTAAAAGTGCTCGGATAATAAGGAGTCTTTCAAACCCATTTTTAGTTGACCTGGTCATTGACTATATAATGTCCTGCCTGTACTGCAGAATGACAATTAAACCTGTATGACCAACAGATTAATAAAGTGACTGGGTGGATACAGGAGTCTTTTCAACCACATTTTAGTTTCATTGGACCATTATGATATATCTGTTCATGGGCCACAGCATGAGCACACCAAACATGCGATGACCCCCAACAGATTAAATAATGTTTGCCGTGATATAAATAAGGAATCTTTCAATACCTCACTTATTTTAAGTTTCACATGGATCATAGATATGCTCCTGTTAGCTGGGTAAGCGCTTGCCCCTCCGTTTAATCATATGAGTGCGGTACCAATGTGACTTCACTTGGCACCTTATATGCGTCGGTTACGCTCCTCGTTCAAACCAGGTGCTTTTTATTGGCATTCTTTTTCTTATTTTATATACGTGCTGGAGGAACAATGTCTCTGTTACTTTGTTCTATGTCCGTGCTCCATTACTCCTTGTCCTCTGAAATTAACCTCTTCTGGTTCAAGTTTCATGCACCTACCTTGTAACAATTTCAGAGGAATTGTTTTTCACCAGCTATTTTGTACATGCAAGTTTTTAGTAGTTTAATTCCTAGAAAACACATTTTTAAAATAGGATGGCTAATCCCGCCATGTCTTTGTTTCACTTTCTTTTTATTTGTATTAAATGGGTTGTTTCATTACAGGGATTGATTAGCTATGTAAAGCAGATCATTGCAAAAAAAAAATCATAGTCATTTTGCAATTGTGTCCTAGTAAATACTGTGTCCCTACCTATGACTGCGTTCTGACATGCACCATTACACCCTTGAGCCACTCTGACAATTGTGGAAGAACAAAATGTATGTTGAAACAATCATCTTTTTTTATAATAGGACCTGTAGTTTTGCTGCATTTCCAAAGCAGCTATGACCCAAAAAATTTATTAAAAATGATACTTCTCAGCCACTGTTATAATTATTGGAGGGCGAAATGCCATTAGAAGCCACATTTTCTGTTCACCAACAGGCACCATGATTATTGCATGTATCGTCAGACAGCTACATGACCCTCCAAAAAAATTTAAATATGATTCTCAGCCACTATTAAAAATTGTGAGGGAGAAATGCCACGTTAAAAGCCACATTTATGTTCCGCAAGGACCCATGATTATTGCTGCTCTATCTCATCAGCAACATGACCCCAAAAATTTATAAATATGACTTACTTCAGCCACTATTATTAAAATTTTGTGAGCGGGGGGACAATGGCCACTTAATACAGCCCTCATCTTTCTGTTTACCAAAGGACCATAATTATAGCTGTTATTCTCACAGCATACACTGACCTCAAAATCATTGGACAATGCAGAAAACTTTAAAGATATAGTTGAGTTAATGGAATTAACGTGTTGTTCATGAATAACTTATTTGCTGTCTTTTATCCTGATCCTCTCTCACTCACTAGCAAAAAACACCAGCAAATTGATCTCTGTTGGAAAACGAGAATAAATAATTTGCAGTAAGAAAATGATCAATTTTTGAAAAACACATTTTTCAAGAGGAACTTTATTGTTTGAAGAGGAATTGTGACAGTAGAGCAGGCAACTAATCGCGTGACCTCGGAAAGTTCGGAGAGGCCAAAACACTCAGTAGATCTCCATGACGCTGATTCATCTTGATGAAAGTACAAGACGGATCCAATTTATCTCGTGGAAAGACGGGATGAGTTTGTCTGTAATGACTCCTACGCTGTTGCAGGAAGTTACATACAGACGCTCCAGATAATGACGCTGGCTGCTGGGCAGGACAAACACCTCTATGGGTGACGAGCCATGCTCGGGCCACCTCATCAATTTTGGATACCCAGATAAAAAAAGTCATATTGGGTCCGTAATCCACATACCAAAAACATCGGTTGTTGAGTCCAGCAGTTGTCTGTCGCACACCATGATCTTAAGCTGGTCTCTGTGTGTTGGATGTGTGACTGCATGGCGACATGCGTTGGTGAGTGGTAAAACAAAAGATTCGCCAGAGGTCACCCATTAGGCTTCTGCACCTCCTTGCACTGCTGACTGCCGCTACGCCCCTACTTGGCACTCTACTGCTGTAACGTCAGCTGATGTTGTTCCACCTACTCGACATTTGGGGCAACGTGAAGAGAAGCAAGCAGATTGTCTCAGTTGATTTTTTTTTTCAAAAAAACTCCCTCCATAGGGCAAGGTACTCCGCATTTTCCTGCATTTACTCTATATTTGGGTTGGGTTGGAAGGAAAAGTGCTGGGTTTATGTTTTAGTACCGGGATCCTTGGAGGGTGGCCACCCAGTAACCTGTTGTTATTTTGATGGCCTTATATCGCCGAGGATTCTTGTTGGTGGAAATGGAGAATCCAAAGCTCTCAATGTGTGTAGATGGAGCCTTGATTTCCCAAGCCTTTGGGTCGAGGGGCACTTGCCCCAAACTGATCTTCCTTCATCTTCCTCCTCCAGCCCTCAAATTCCGCGCCAACCTCTTTCCAACCGGCAGGGACGTCGGTACTATCGGTCTGTCTAGGAATACCTCATTTCCTCCTCCTCCTCTCTCCTCCAGCATGCCTCGGCAAAGACTCAACACTGCCCTGACTTGCCTAGAGATGGATGGCACCATGAGAGCGTGATTGCGCACACCTTGACACTAGCTTCTGGACACCCGAACCACATGCCTAATGAAGACCATGAAATTTGTGAAAAACTGTAGGGCCTTGTGGATTTGTCGGACGGAGAAAGGCTCCGTTGTCCGATCTCGTGTCCGTATCCTCCTCCGTCACTGGCCAGGACCTGTTGATTCAGAGTGTTCCAACGATCGTTCCGAATACTAAGATCACCAACAATGACTCATGTGGACAAGGGCATTGTTCCGGCAAATGATCCATTTTGATGGCTTCCTTCAAAACTGGCAAGGATAGGTTGCAGAGCTTATTTCACCTGCCTCATCACTCTCGGGTGGCCTACAAAACCCCGAGGACCGCAAACCGCTGCTTTGGTCAGGCTTTGTGTCCACTTCGTATCTGCCGTTAATGGCATGCAGCTGATTCCTGCCACCAACGCCTGGAGCATGTGGAGGGATGGAATTCCAGCGTGTTGAACCAACAGAGTCACAATGAGACGCGGTGACGGGAGGAGGGCCCGAGCTGTCGCTTGCAACGCAGCCAGGGGGGTCGAAGCAGGTGTTGCCGAACGGCCGGAAGTGCGGAACTAGACTTCGAGCCTTCCTCAGCAGGCAGTCGACCCGGGTAGCTCCTTTAGAAATTTAGGATCGACTTCGGTTCATGGACATGTGCAGGCATAGTGGATGTGCTCCAGCCTACCGATCTTAAGGGCGGCCAGCTGATTTCACCCCCGTGATCGCACAACCACCTTGCTGGCACAAGGGTTCTTGGCACCAGCACAGTGCGCTGGATCTCGTTGCGGAGAGCTCGTCCACAGCTCCTGACCTGTGTTGTGGACGTCTCCAAGGAACAGCATTAATTTCCAACTCACGGCCTGGTTTCTCTGGGCACGTGATGCACCAGAGATTGGGGGAAAGAACCCCTGCAAGACGCTGCTTACAGAGTCCCCGTTATGCAGGTTTTGAGAGCGTTGCTCGCGAGCCTGAGAGCCGCACCGTCACCCCACAGGAGACATCAACCCAGCTCACCTAGTGAACTTGGTCAACAGAAGATACAAGCGGCACTTGGACAGCGCTGCTTACTAGAACACGCTTGTGTCGGTTGTCTTGAATGGACTTTTCACGGCCACAGTTGGCAGACATAAAGTGCTTGAAATTTCTAGATGACAGTGGTCTGACAGGGCAGTGGACGGCTTTTCTGGCAATCGATAATGCCTGCTCGGCATCTCGGTATTGGGGGGGGCAGGCAATGGGCACATGACATGGCGGATACCATCTGTGTCCACCAGAGGAAAAAGGCTAACATTTCCCCAAGGCCCAAAACAGCCTGGCCAATGCCGAACTTCAGGCTTTTTGGTTTGAGGATGGTTTGAAGGTTAAAGTGTTTCTTTCTGCCTTTCAAAATCTCGCGGGACAGACAGAAGGCATGGCTGCTAGACTGGCCGACTGTACGGTGTCGCAGGTCGTCAAAAATGGCGAAGGATGAAGGTGGGTTGAGGATGGGGTTCTCTGGTGGTGCTGGTGGTACTCGGGCGCGACGGTGGTAGGCTGAAGCGGGATGAATGATCCTGATCATGGACTCTGATGAGACTATGGGCAGCTGAGGAACGCTGGTTGGTGGCGGGAGGAGGAGGAGACGAAAGACAGGGGGTGTGAACAGTGGTTGGAGGCCGGTGGACGTCGGTCTGGCCTTTATTTGGCAAGTGTTTGCTCCATTTCAACTCATGCATTCGCTGTATGTGGATAGACATGTTGGGGTTGGTCTAACACCTAACGGTTCTTGCCCTCTACTTATGCGTATTACGCATTGGCGGGCATATGACATCGACTGGGTGAAATCGAGGCTTGTGTCAAAGAAGGCCCCAGGCTTGACGAGAGTCCTGGCTCCCTTTTTCTTGACGGCGAATAAAGCGAGGAGCGGGGTTTGCTGATGAACCTCGTGGCTGGCGGACTACATGTATATCAGCTGACTTCTGCGACCGACTCCTCCCTCCCTTTATTGAGCGGAACCCGTCACTGCACACACCCCATCGTATTCCTCCTCGTCCTGTGATGAAGCGCTCGCTCAAGCTCAATATTCGTGCTCGAAAAGACCACGTTGGTCCGCAAAACTGTCGTCCATCTAAGTCCGCATCAACACAGGGACTTGGTCTTCACTGACAATCTCTGCATCCAGGTAGCTGCGGGATACAAAGCAAGAGGGAACTGCAAGCGTTTGCCCATAGAGCCGCCAGGATTTTTGCTGATTGACCGGCCCTTACTCTCTCCTGCTGGATGGAATCGTCAACTGGGCGTCAGAGCAGAGAAAATCATCCTTCTTTTGGCCTCTTGATCTTTTAATAATGCCTTCTGACCCCACAACCGCTCATTTTGTCATCAAAGAGGTCCCTTAGAAAATGGATATCCACTAGTGTGCGCCGTACACGACCGTGACATATTGTGGCTGCTTCATGTGGACGGATGTCGGGTTAAATGCTGATGCCGAGACATTTGGTAGCTCCGGTGACTGGGAGGACCAAGGAGGGGTAAGATGCTGGAGATGCAGGTTGCAATTAACCACACTGAAGGACAGATTGGACGGACGTAGTTCGTTACTGAGATTCACAGGGCCCAGACCTATGTGATGATCTGGCTTGACATTCCAGCAGACAAACCTGACGATCGCTGGCATGCGTGTGTGTCGCCACGCACTGGTAGGAGCACCTTCTATCGTACCTTCTACCTCCATATCCATTTCTACCCACCCCTATTTGCTGGCATTACCACCTGACATTTCCGCTCGCCATCGTCAGAAAATTTATAAAATTGAGAAGGTATGGTAAGAGTTTTGAAAGGTCTCTTATTAAAAGACAGCAAGTCACAGATTTCTTCAAATCCCTTCAAATCAAAACAATATTGCTGGATTCAAATTATAACTGCCATCAGTAGACTGACTATCAACAAAGCTGGCCTGTCGCACCACAAAGTCAAAAAGAAACTAGTATCCTGTTTATTATTCGGATAATAACAGAGGTATTTAACGCACCTTTCAATTTCACCTGTGGTGACTATAAAATTGCTGGATTCAGACTTTAAGTGCACAGCTGCTCAATGAACAAATGCTGATATGTTGCGCCAAAGTCAAAAGAAATACAAATAATTGTTATAGTATTCGTTATACTACAAGATATTTTTGGCACTCTTCAATTTCCACCATGTTGGTGAACTATAAATATTGATTGGATTAGATTTAAGTGCAACGCTTGACTCTAGAATGAAAACAAAGCTGTAGTGCGCTAAAGTCCAAAAATCTCGTATCTGTTATGTATTCGTTTAAATACAGATTATTTTTGGCAACTTCAATTCACCTGTGGTGACTATAGAAAATTGCTTGGATTTCACATTTAAGTGCTCTAGGGGAAATTTTGTATCAACAAAGGTGGAATGGGGCAAAATTGAAAAATGAACCATCTTGAGATATGTATACTGATAATACATATAGTGGGGAGTTTTGCACATATAACTCAAAGAGATCTGCAAGTTACTAGAAAGATGTGTTATACCTACAGGTTCAGGCCTGGCCCACACATATCCAGGATATTCTTCTATAGAAAACTGTTATTATTAAAAGCTATAGCTGTTGCAATGTCTACACTAAGTCTTGGTGAAACTTTATCCAGTATTCTTTATAGTAGCTTGTCTATTTCGTATAATACCAAGATTATTTTTGGCACCTTTCAATTCACACTGTTGTGGTGACATAAAATGGCTTGGATTCATATTTAAGATGTGCAAGGTGGATATATCACAATCAAAGGTGGAATGGGCAAAATTGAAAATGAACTGACCATCTGAAATGTAGACTGATTAATAAAAGTGGAGTTTTATGCATATATAACTCACAAGAGACCTGCAGTTTCTAGAAAAGATGTGTATCCTACAGGTTCTAGTCTGCCAATATCCAGGAAATATTTCATTAGTAACAACTGTTAATAATAAGCTATTGCAGTGCAAATGTTACTAAACATAAGTCAATGGTGAACTTTTATCACAGGGATTTTTTCTTTATAGAGCTTGTCCTTGTTTCGTATAAATACTAGATATTTTTGGCCCTACGTTTCCAATTCACCTAGTGGTGACTATAAAATTGCTGGATTCAAATTTAAAAATTTAAGTGCCAAGGTGGATATATCATAAAAGGTTGGAATGGGCCAATATTTAAAATGAACAACTCATCTGAATGTATACTGATAATAAAAATGTGGAGTTTTGCACCTATCAAAGAGAATGCTACGTTAATAGAAAAGATGTGTATCCGTATAGGTGCAAGGCTGCCCAATGATCAAGACAAATTTTCAATAGAAAAAACTGTTAATAATAAAGCTATTGCAGTGCAATGTCTACACTAAGGTCGTTGGTGAACTTTATCCTGTATTCTTTATTGAGTTGTCTATTTCATATAATACAAGATATTTTTTGGCAACCTTTCAATTACAACTGTGGTGACTATAATAAAATTGCTGGATTAGAAATTTAAGTGCAATGTGCGGATATATCAACAAAGGTGGAATGGGCAAAATTTAAAATGAACACCCTATCTGAATGTTTTCTGATTTAAAAAGTGGAGTTTTGCATATAACAAAGAGACCTGGACAGTTATTGAAAAGATGTGTTGCCTACAGGTTCAACGGCCCTCGCCAAATATACAGGAAATATTCTTCAATAGTAAAACTGATTAATATATAGAAGCTATTGCAGTGCATGTCTACACTAAGTCTTGGTGAACTTATCCAGTTTCTTTATAGAGAGCTTGTTCTATTCGTATAATACAAAGAATATTGTTTGTGCACCTTTCATTCACCTGTGGTGACTATAAAATTGTGGGATTCAAATTTAAGTTGCAAGGTTGGATACTATCAAAAGGTGGAACTGGGCAAAATTTATAATGAAACCCTATCTGAAATGTTTTCTGATAATAAAAGTGGAGTTTTGCACCTATCAAAGAGACCTGCAGTTACTAGAAAAGATTGTGTATCCTTAGGTGCAGGCTGCCCAATATCAAGAAATATTTCAATAGAAAACATGTTATCTATATATAGAGCTATTGCAGTGCAATGTATACACTTACAAGTCTTGGTGAACTAGTTGATTCAGTATTCTTTATAGAGATTGTCTATTCATATAATACAAGATATTTTTGGCACCTTTCAATTCAAACTGTCGGTGATCTTTAAAATTGCTGGCATTCAATTAGGTGCAAGGTGGATATATCACAAAGGTAGGAATGGGCAAAATTTAAAATGAACACTATCTGAAATGTATTACTGATAATAAAAAGTGGAGTTTTGCATCTAACAAGTGACCTGCAGTTACTAGAATAAGATGTGTATCCTACAGGTTCAGGCTGCCACCAATATCCAGGAAATTTTTCAATAGAAAACTGGTTAATAAATAAAAGCTTTGCGTGCCAATGTCTACACTAAGTCTTGGTGTACTTTATCCAGTATTCTTTACTAGAGCTTGTCTATTCGTATAATACAGATATTTTTGGCACCCTTTCAATTCACCTGTGGTGACTATAAAATTGCTGGATTCAAATTTAGTGCAGGTGGATATATCACAAAAGGTGGATGGGCAAAACTGAAAATGGACACACCTATCCTGAAATTGAATACTATGATAATAAAGTGGAGTTTTGATCTAACTATAGGAGGACCTGCAGTTTACTAGAAAAGTTGTTGTATCCTACAGGTTCAGGTCTGACAATATCCAGGAAATATTTCAATAGAAAAAAACTGTTTATAAATAAAGTCTATTGCAGTGCTATGTCTACACTAAGGTCCTGGTGAACTTTTATCCAGTATTTTCGTTTTAGAGCTTGTCTATTGTATAATACAAGGATATTTTTGGCACGCTTTCAATTCACCTGTGGTGACTATAAAATTGCGGATTCAATTTTAAGTGCAAGGTGGGATATATCAACAAGGTGGAATGTGGCAAAAATTTAAAATTGAACACCTATTGAAAATGTATACTGATAATAAAAGTGGAGTTTTGCACCCCTATCAAAGAGCAAACCTCGCCAGTTACTACGGTCCCGCTCTCTTCGCCTCCGCCCCGCGGGCGCGCGGTTTCAGGTCGCTGCCCAATCATTCAAGAAAATTATTTCAATAAGAAAATGTTAATAATAATGCTATTTGTCAGTTGCGCATTGTCCATTACACTACAGTCTTGGTGAACTTTATCCTGTATTCTTTATTAGAGCTTGTCTATTTCGTACGCAATACAAGATATTTTTGGAACCTGTCAATTCAACCTGTGGTGATATTAAAATTGCTGGATTCAATATTTAAGTGCAATGGTGGACTATATCAACAAAGGTTGGAATGGGCCAAAATTTATAATTGAAGACACACTATCTGAATGTATACTGATAATAAAAGAGGATGTGTTTGGACCTAACAAAGAGGGACCTGAAAGTTACTAAAGAAAAGGATGTGTATCATATAGGTTCAGGTGCCCAATATCCAGGGAACTATTTTCAATAGAAAACTATAATAATAAAGCTATTGGCAGAGCAATTGCTCTACACTAAGTCTTTGGTGAAAATTTATCCAGTACTTCTTTATAGAGCGTGTCAACCCATTCGTTATAACTTACAAGATATTTTGGCAACCTGTTTCAAGTTACACCTGTGGTGACTATATAATTGCTGGATTCAATTTAAAGTGCAATGGTGGATGGTACCTATATCCAACGAAAGGTGGATCATGGAATGGCGCCAAAATTTAAAAATGAACACCTAATCTGAAATGTTATTGATGATAATAAAGTGGAGTTTTTGCACCTAACAAAGAGACCTGCAGTTACTAGAAAAAGATGTGATATTCCTATAAGTTCAGGCAGCCCATATCCAGGAAATTATTTCACAATAGAATAACTGTTAATAATTAAAGACATATTTGTCAGATGCAATGTCTAAACTAAGTTTTGTGAACTTTATCAGTATTCTTTATAAGAGCTTGTTCTGTGTATCGCCCGTTGGGGTGGCCCCCCTCCGCTCACCCCCTGTGACTTTACTCAGCGGTAGTTGCTCCTTTAAAATTCTACTATCCTAACTATATAAAATCCTTCTCAATGTCTTAATCTAAGTAAATTGTTTAAGGATCACAGCTAATACGAGAGGTTTACTCTGTGAAGAAAATATAATATGTTCGCTTGGAGCTGTTTGGACACAAGCAGAGCGCACGTCCTTTGCTCTGAGGACGCTGAGAGACACTGAGGCACCCCTGATACAGGAAAGCTTTTCTGTGTACAAACGACGGGTCATGTAATTGTGTTGTTCCCAGCTCCAATCGCACTCCATACACATCCCAGGTCATTGACGTCGCACACACATCCTCAGACCCTGCTTGTTTTCTCTAGTCAAGGCATGATTTGCTGGCCGCCAAAATGACAGGACGAGCGCCGCAAATGCGCCGCGATCTTAATAGATGATGCACAGTTTTAAACCTAATTATCGCATGATTAAATATATCGTTTCTCCATAAAAAACTGTGGCCGAATGATTTCAACTTTGTCGATAATAAAATCGCCCCTCAACACTACTCATGAGCAGTTCCTTCCTTGTCCCATATCAATAAGCCCTTTTTAAAATTTGATCAGGGTACACCTTTAGGAGTTTACTGTCCAATACTTCCCTTGATGGGCCCTTAGGTGACACAGGCACACGAACCGATGGGTGGTCCGCTAGAGTGAAAGTAAGCTGATGGTAGAGTTTTCAGTGCTGTGCCTAAGTGACAATATGCCTATTGACAGCTCCGTGGTGCGGGATCGCACAGCATACACAATAGACTTATTAGCCAGTAATGATTAAAACTCATATTCTTTATTTTCAACCAAATTAGATAAACTAGCTAGCCTATTATGTACATATGCAAAACGGCAATGCGCCCGTCCAGATGCGTTTGTTTCAAGCTCCAAGTGCTCTCTGCTTTCACTGTCAACTAGTGGCCCAATGGAAGCTTTGCAAATATATTTAAAAACTAACTCCACCTTCAGGTTGACTAGGAGCTACATTCCCGTGAACTTTTGATACTGAATAAATCGACTGGCGTTGCTTAAGAGATAAAAGAACCAACTACAAAGTTACAAGGAAAGCAGCAGGGGGGACAAAGGTAAGATGTACGTTGTTGCTACTAAGTGGTTTTTTTCCCCGCATAGCTCTAGATATCAAATTTTTAAAAAGAATGTGGACGGATAGTCTTTCAAATGAATGTAAAGAAACCCCCCAAAAAAAAAAAAAAAAAATTGGGTTACATCAGGAAAAAGGGAAACAGCAGTGTGGATTTAGTAGATAACAGTAAATCTGGCGAAAATTTAATCCTTGGGGTGCACTTTTTCCAAATTTTGATATCCAATGCTTCCTTTCCCTTATTTTTTTTTACCAATTGCCCCCCTGTAGGGTTTTACCTGTTCTATGGCAGAGTATTTAAAGCTCGCAAGGTTGCCCTGGGATGTTCCAAAAAATGTCTGGCGGCCCCTGAATTGGCTCTGTTTTTTTGACCGGGCATGTGTTCCCCAAAAGCGGGTCTTACCTTCGGAGGGTACTCCCCCACAAATTTTTTATTGCAGGGGTTGCAAAAAAATAAAAAACCAACATGGTGGCTGTTCAATTCAAAAATTTTTGGTGAATTTTGTATTTTTTGTTTCACACACCCGTGAAATGTATCTATTTTCAGATCTTTTTAACTACTTTGCAACGGCCGCCACCCACTAAAAAAACCCCTTTTTGAAAAAGCCAATTTTTTTTTAAAGGTATTGTTATCATCGTGTAGACACAGGGGATAATGTCTCCCAATGTTTTGTTTCTTTGGGTACAAAATGTACCCCTCTCTAAAATTTTCCTAGTGTTTTGTTCCGTAAGTTATGTTCTTATAAAGTTTTTTGAATTTCGAATTTAGAAACTGAAAATTGGTAGAAAAAAACTATTTTTGTTTTTTATTCCCAGGTTGGTTTTTATTTTCCCGTAACAATTTATTTGTTCATTTTTGACTTTTCTTTTTGCTTTAGATAAACCCCCTTTATGAAACCTCTCGTGTTACCCTTTGATCCAATTTTTTTTTGTAATTGATAAAAAATTTAAAACTAGAAAAACAAACCCCCTTTTTGGGCCCCTTCCCATTTTCTCCATAGGGAAAATGGTTTCTTAGGGTACTGGGCGAAGCACTTTTTGCTTTCAGTATGGAATTTCCAATTTGGGTTTGCATATAAATTGTCCCCTCCCCATTCCCAAAAACCCCCTTTGAGGGAATATCCAGGAAAGCATCTCTAATTTTTTTCCCAAAACCCCCGTGAAGCGAAGATGGGATTATTATTGAGTACTCCAAAAAAGGTTGGTGAGCGCTAACGCACCCAAAAATGATCAGGATCGTCAATGTAGCGCCCTACCTTGTATCAGTCCAAAAAGGGTTGCAGTGTTTAAAAATGGAATATGCTCCCACCATCCCCATATGAGATTGGCTAGTGTTGGGGGAAAATCCACCCATTTGGGCCCAATTTAATTGAAATAGAGATATGATCAAATTTTTAAAGAATTATCCCCAAAAGTACTCAATCGCGGGAAATGATAAATTTCCCCTTTGGTCGCTTGTGTATAACTTTTTTTGTTTCAAAAAAGCCCCCGCTACAGTGAATGTTTTTGGGGTTTTGCAGTTTAAAGCTTTTTTAGCAAGAAAACCCAAAATTAGAGTACCCCCAGGTTTTTTTATACTCTATGAAAATATTTTGGGTTTTTTAAAAAACCCTGGGATTTTTGCACTAATTTTTGAAAATAAATCAAACCCATGTACTGAGCCTTTCCCCAGGGAGTCATTCCCTAATATGGGCCCAAAGTCCGGGGGGAATGTGTTTTAGGGCTTTAGGGGCCCATAAAATACGGGAACCAAAGGGTCTCCACCAAAGGTAGATTTTTTTTTATAGTTAGAACACCCAAATTCCCCCAAAATTTTAGCAATTTTCCATATTTTTCTGAAAATGTTTAGTGGTTTAGTTAAGTTTACGGTATGTCAAAATTGTCATCCAAAATTTTTTGGACCCGTAAAATTTTATAACCCCGCTCTAAAACCACCGTTGCCCCCCCCCTTTTCCGCTTTTTTGTAATCCAGTTCTTGTTATCCCTCAACTCTTTTTAAGCTTTGATTTGGGACCAAATTTTGATTTTTTTTTTTTTTCCCCTTTTTTTGTTGTTTTTAAAAGACCTTTTGGTGTTTTTTTTTCTGATATAACTGCTGAGGTCTCGTTCCATGGATTTTTAAAGGCGTCAAACGCCACTACTCCCCGCCTTTAAGGGTAGAAATTTGGGCTTTTTGAAATGAATTAGATGTTTCATCTTCATTTTCATTATCATTAAAGCCCTCCCTTTAATTGTTGTAGACAAAATTAGGGCTCCTGTTTTTAAATTGTAAAATACTAAATTATTGGGACTGTCATAGTTAATTAGGTGAATTTGTTTCCCCCCTGCCCCCTCCCCAAAAAAATGTTTTTTAAATGTTACCGTCTTGCAAATTTATTGAACCATTATAGTGGTAAGTAAATCAAAGTCATTCGTAGGGGAAAAAGTTGAGTCCCCGTTGAAAACTTTAATTGTGGTGGGATATAACAGCTGGAGTTAGAAAACTACCTGCAAGTTTCCTTTTTTGAACCTGTTCTAAGTCCTGTAAAAACGTTTTTTTTGGGCATATGTCCTTTTTAATTTTCTTTTTTTGCTATATTTTGTGAACTTGGTTTCCTTTTTCCTTTCCCGTTTTTTGAGGTTGTTGTGGTTTGCATAAGATTTTCATTGCTAATGGGCCTGGTTTCTTGTGCTTCAGAAACTTTTATTTCCACTATCAGTATCTCTATTTAGAAAAACTGCCGACTTTTATGTTTCCCCCTCCATTTTTTCTTCTTATAGATCTGGGATAGGGGTTCTGTCTTTCTTTTGCCCAGGGGGTAAGCTTCCCCTTTGGGGTAATCCCCAAGCCCCCGGGATATTCCTTTTTTGTTTTCCTTATAGTTTTTCAATTTGTCTAAAGTCTCTTTTTGCTGTATGGGGGAATCTCATACCTGGGAACTTTATATATTTTAACTTTTTCTCCCTGCTTTCCTTGTTTAACTCTTGTACTTTTCATTTCAAAATCATAAAAGTTGTATAATCCAAGAGCAATCTTTAAAATCTTGTTCCATTATTTATAAAAATTTTTCAGTTGGTAAAAAGTAGGAACTTTTTTAATTTTTTAGCCCCCCCGGGATAAAACTTTTTTTGGGGATATGTGGTTGGACTGCTGGGCCCAACCCAAACCTTAATTCCTTAATTTTTTTACTTTTTCAATTGTATGAAAAATTGTTTTCCCCTCCCTATTTGCTTCAACTATGGCATTGGATCTTGAAAAACTGTGTAATTTTGCCACCTTCGAGCCTTCTGGTAAACATATTGGTCCAATTAGTGAGTGCTAGTGCTTAAAAGCTTTTTATGTATCAAAAATCAACTGGGAATATGTATCATTATTATTGGCTTTAAATTATCGCTGGGTCCTTTAATAAAAAAATTTTTTGTATAAACATGCTGCCTTCGGTGAAAAAAAAACACTATTTGGGCCATAGTACCCCCAAACAAAAACAAGAGTGTGGCTCACCTGTTAGGGCTAAAATCTCTGTTTTGGAGGATCCGCTGATTGATGATCCCGGCGTGCCCCGGCCCCAAACGGTAGCAAAAACAAAACAAATTCGAAGCCCTATGCAGCTCCCTGGTGCGGGATGCACAGAACAAACAGTTTTTTCCCGGTATTGATTAAACTATTATTTATTTTAACACATAAAAAAGAGCCATAAGTACTATGCCAAAACGCAAGCGCCCGACAGAAAAGGTTTTAAGCTCAGGGTCTTGTTCACGCAACTAGACAATGGAAGTTTTTTTTATGTTTGAAATAAATATATGAGTTTTAACATTACCGGGCGAAGAAGTGTTTGTTTCTGTGCATCCCCCACCACGGAGCGCATAGGCGCTTCGAATCTTTTTGTTGTTGTTTGCTAACCGCTTGGCGGGGGGCACGCCCGGATCACACCCAAGCGGATCCTCCAGAACAAGATCATAGCCCTAATCAGGGAGCCACACATCTTGTTTTTGTTTGCTAAGTGACAAATGACCCTGCTAAATCCATGAGGGCTGGCTAATAAGATGAAGTGCTGTGCCATATTATTCCACCAAAAGTTGGATTCTGGAATAGTGCCACCTCCATGTTAGAGACAAGTGCAGCAGTCTTGGAGTAATTGGAATGGGTATTGAGAGCCTACTCAACATACAGGCTTTAATAGTGTAAAGAGACTACAGACAGTGAGCATCACACTGCACAAAAAAAGTCAGCATACAAACTGCTGTAACTAGAATTTGTTCCTATATGTGAGAACTATTTTATGTATAGGTATATACATGTTCCGAATGTACTTAGCATATATGCCTCATTAAGAGTAGGTTTAGCGTTTACTTTGGGCTACGACATCTGATGTCATAGTCGGCCACCATCGATAAGGTTTTCGATAGTGACATCGTTTAACGATGACCAAAAAAGTCTAGGGAGGCAACAACACCTTCATTCTTAACCCCCCAAACAGGCTGGAGAACGGGAATAACACCAAAACATCAAATATACTGCACATCTTAGGCAACAAAAAGGTTAAAAAGCCACAAAAAAAAAACACAAACATTCACTATCCTGTCTTGCCCACACATGACCCTTAAACCGCCCAAATCAACCCCAATTTAAAAAAAGCCGAAAAAGAGTATTTTAACCACCCTTTTTTTACGGACATTGATTCCTGTCCTGGGCCCAGCATGGCCCAAACCTGCATAACCCCCCGATTTAAAAAAATGCGGGAAAAAGGGGTCTTTCAACCCCATTTTTTTGTTTCACTGGACATTGCATACCTGTCCCCGGCCCAGATGACCAAAAACCCGCAAACCCCCAGATTAAAAAGTGCGGAAAAAAGGGGGTCTTTACCCATTTTAGTTTTTTTAAAAAAAGGAAATTTTTTACCCTTCTTCCCTTGGGCAAGAAAAGCAAAAACATGCTAAAACAAAACCCAAAAAAAAAAAAATGCGAAAAAGGTGTTTTTTTCACCTTTTAATTCCCTGGACATGAATTCTGTTTTGGGAAAGTGAGCCCAAAAAACTGTCCCCAAAAAAAAAAATTTTAGTTTTCGGGGAAAAAGGGTTTTTTCAAAACCTTTAATTCCCCCCTGGGGTGACTATAGTTGGCGTTTTTGAAACTGGATGCTGCCAATAAAAAGTGGGGGAAAAGTCAAAAAAAAAAAGTACTGTTATGTTTTCGTATAATACACGGGGTTTTTTTTGCACCTTTCAATTCACCTTTTGGGGCTATAGAATTGCTGTTTTAAAATTTCGTGGATGCTGGTAATGAACAAACTGGGGGCCCCAAAAGCAAAAACACTATCTGTTAAAGTTTTTGTATAATACACGTTTTTTTTTGCACCTTTTAATTCCCTGTTGACTATAGAATTGCTGTTTTTTTAAAATTTTTCGGATCTGCTCATGAAAAAAGCGGGTGCGCAAAATCAAAAAACACAAACTGTTATGTTTTCCCGATTATAAAAGGTATTTGGCAAAAAACAACCTTTGGCTGACACAAGATTCGGATTGTAATTTTTAATGCAAGTGGGTATATCAACACAGGTGGAATTTTAAAAATTGAAAATGAACACCTATCGAAATGTTTTACGTAAAAAATGGGAGTTTTCACATAAAAAAGAGACCGCATTACAAAAAAGATGTGTATTTTAATATAAGTTCAGGCTGCCCAATATCCAGGGAAAAATTCAAAAGCAAACTGTTAATAATAAAGAATTGCAGTGCAATTCCCACACTAATCCCTTGGGGAACTTTATCCATTTCTTTTGCTTCTGTTTCGCCCCCCCCCCCCGCCCCCCCCCCCCCCCCTCCCCCCCCCCCTACTTTTTCAGCGGTAGATGCGCTTTAAAAATTCCTAGCAACTAATAAAAAACTTCAAAACTCTAATCTACTAAATTTAAGGGCACAGCTAATATAGAGGGTTTTTCTGTGCAGAAATAACTAATTTTTGCTAACTTTTTTCCACAGGCAGACGCAGTCCCCATTCCCAAAAACCTGGGGACACTAAGGGGAAACAGAACGCTTCTATGATACGAGGGCTGTATTTTTCCAGCCCAATCGCCCATACCATTCCCCGTCATACGTCCCCACACACATCTCACCCCTTATTCGAAAACTATTTTTTGGCCGCCAAAATTACAGGAAGCGCCGAAAATGGCGCAATCTTAATAGATGATGCACAGATTTTAACCTTAATTATCGCATGATCTGAAAATTTCGATCACCATAAAAACCTTGCCGATTTCAACTTTGTCGATAAAAATCGCTCAACACTAATTAAGAGTAAAGGCTTACTGAGTTTTGCATTTGAAATGGACTCTGTGGATGACATGTATGAACAGTGGCGCTGACAGTCCAGTTCTAAATCACTTTCATGTAGTGTAGAATGCACCAGAATGTATGAACCTGTTCTTCTGCAGGTCATACATACAGGTGCAGTGTAGTGCCAATACGACAAGTCTGGCTCAGACAGACCATCTTTAACTTGGTCTGGCTGTTCTAACTGTTTTGCGTCTAGATTTGGCGTCAAAGAATCATGAATGTGTCTAGTTCTATGAATGTGGTGCGACGCCCCCAGAACGCCCCTAAACTTTGGCACATTAAATAGTGTCTTTGGTGCATTACAAAGGGACTTATCATGCCAAAGTTTGGAGTGCACTTGTTCATACATTCTTTTTGGCTCAAAGTACACCAGAAAACTGGTGCAGCCCCCTTCCTACCGGTCGCCATATATCTGCCATATATCTGCCTAGTGGGACGGTTGCCGAGAGACTCCCTGCCTGACCAACGGTCCTCCTGAAAGAAATACTGACTGGGCCAGTGTTATACTGGTCAGAAGGCAACCCTAGTGACAGTCTGATACTTGATTAGCTGCCATGTACTTCTACATTTTACAGCAGAATTGTCTTACAGAGGCTATGTTCAGGCAAAATCAGAGGACTGTATTGGCCATATTAAGAACAGCATTGTCTCTTATCAACCACCCTTTTAACTTTAAAAGCCCTCTCACAATCAGTATTTGATCAGTGGGGACCCTTCCAACGAGTACAATGAAGGGACTACACTACTCCCATCCACTTGAATAAAAGAGAGCTGTGGTATTAGCCACCCATATGCCCAGAGGCGTAACTTGAAGCTCCTGGGCCCTAGTGCAAAAAGTGAAATGGGCCCCCCAGTTGCCATGTGCCACTTCCAATGCTGGTATCTCCTTATGTGGCATGAGGGCTTTTGGGCCCCCTCAGGCTGAAGGGCTCAGTAGCGATTGCTACCTCTGCACCCCCTGTAGCTACGCCCCTGCATATGTCAATGTGAATAGAGAAGAGATGTGGCATTCACAATTTTCAGCCCCCATTTTGGTGAAATATGTTGATCGCAGCAAAGATCAAGATATAAAAGTTCAGAAATAGATGTGATAAATGGATGCTGGTTTCCTTCCTGAAGTGTAAATAATTTTAAATATTTATTTTAGGTTTGATATAAAACAGTGATTTAATGTGTAATTTTTAAACTCCTTACAAGATTATATTTTTCTAACAATTCCAAGTCATGCGAAAAAGAAGTTTAACTTTTTTCTTTGACTGAAGCTTAGAAATCTTGGACAAGAACATTAACAAAGAAGAGAGATTTGCAAAATAATTCACATTTAAGGCCCTGTTCACATCATGTTTTAGGTGTCAGCCACCAGTATATCATACCTTCTAAAAGGCTTTCAGAAGTATACAACAATCAGCTACAGGGGGTGCAGAGGTAGCAGTCGCTACCGGCCCTGCAGCCTGAGGGGGCCCAGAAACCCATCTGCCACATAGGGAGGTACCAGTATTATAAATGGTGCATGGTACCTGGGGGGCCCCACTTCATTTTTTGCACTAGGGCCCAAGAGCTTGAAGTTATGCCTCTGACAACAATCACATAGCCAGAGGCTATAATGGATTACACATTGGCTACTTGAGACAATGCTTGGTCTGTGTTATGCTGATAAACATTTTATTTGAATGACAGACAAGCCTAGAATAGCAAGAAGACTCAGTTTGCTGTATTAACGCCTATGTGCTCCAAACTTGGTTTTCGCTGCATTTCTAAGCCAATCGAGGCCAATCTACTAGGTCTCACTGGCTGTGGTCAGCTCAGGAAGTAATGAATAGTGATGAGCGATTACGTTGACTATCGTCATCGGGTCGATAGTCGATATCGGCAATTATCAAGACGATTTCTGATAGTCGATAATAGATTATCGCCGATGACCATTAAAGTCTATGGGAGAGGAACAACACCTTCATTCTTACACCCAAACAGGGATGGAGAAGCTGGAATTAACATCCACAACAGCAAACTGTATATGTACTACATCTTAGGCAACACAATTAGGTTATAAAAGCCACAGAAAAAAAATCACAGACCATTCACTATCCCTGTCTTGCACCACAGCATAACCCTTAAACCTGCATCACCCACAAATTAAAAAGTGCCAGAAGGCAGTATGATTTGAACCATCATTTTACTTGAACTGGACATTGAATATCCCTGTCCTGGAACGCAGCATGAGCCCCAAACCTGCATGACCCCAGACTAAAAAGTGCCGGAAAAAGGAGTCTTTCGACCACCATTTTAGTTGAACTGGACATTAACTATAAACTTCCTTACCGCATATACCATTTAAACCTGTCCTGTACCCACAGATTAAAAAGTACTGGGAAAGGAGTCTTCCAACCACCATTTTATTGTTTGAACTTGACATTTGACTATACTTTCTGTACCACATATGACCAAAAAACCTGTCTGACCCACAGAGTTAAAAAGTGAAGAAAAAGAACGTCTTTAGAACCACCATTTTAGTCGAACTGGACATTGACTATACCTGTCCTTGACCGCAGTAATGACCATTAAACCTGTCTGACCCCCAAATTATAAAAAGTGCCGGGAAAATGGAATCTTTGAACACCATTTTAGTGAACAGTGACATTAACTATATCCTGTCCTGTACCACAGAATACCCATATAAACCCAGTCCTGACCCACAGATTAAAAAGTGGCCGTAAATAGGAGTCTTTCAAGCACCATTTTAGATTCACTGGACATATACATCCTCCAGGCCAAAGCATGACCCTAAACCTGTTTGACCACAGATCACAAGTGGCACTAAAGCTATTTTGTACAGTGACTCCCTTAGTATATTTTTTTGGTAACTGACATTTGTTTTACAGAATTTATTTAGGTGAAGTTTTTATTTATAGTTTTACATTATTACCATTTTTCTTTTTTTTTTTCAAGTGTGATAAACATACAACAAACTCCCCTTCACAGCAGTTATTTAAAAAAGTATTTTTACACGTGTATATTGTGTTAAAATCGTCGCACACCCATAATTTAATACAAAATGCTCCTAATCATCCTCAAAACATTCTTAGTTGATAAGCACATTTGCCTCCTGGCCATCTGATACTGATTCAGCCCAATTCAATTCAATGGTTTCCATTTTTTCCTTCAAATCCTTCTTCTTGGATTAGGGACAGACTCCCCTCGAGTATCAAATGATCTACCACCATAGTGACTACCAGCCCCAGAAAATTTTTAAGCCTCAAATTTGTGCAATTTGAGTCCAGCCCTGTACCCCATATTGACACACTTAACCTCACAGAAATCTACCTTTTTCAAAATATGATCTTTTAGAGAAATTTGAAGCTCTCCTGATTGCCCCTAACGGGGAGAGCCAGTGGCTGCCGTCAGCCATCAGTTAACACGGAGGCACGGAGTCCAGCTGCCAGGGCCAGACCTTTCTTGTGTGCGGTGAGAGCCCAGGCTAGCGTCCCGCATCTATTACCATGGTAAAAATGCCCGTTACATGAAGTCACAAAACGAAAACAGTCCCGTGCTGAAGCAGAGTGCGGAAGCGAAGTGTGAGGTAAGTACCTCCACCTTCCTCATTACCAGCATCAAGAACTGGGTAGCGCTTGCCCCTCCGTATTTTTGTGGACCAATTGTAGCTTCACTTGAAATACTGGTGGTTAACGCTCCTGTTTCCACCCAGTGCGCCTTTTTCTAGGCATATCTTTCTCATTTTATACTCAACATCTGTAGGAAATTGTCTCTGTACTTTGTTCTCTGTCCGCGTCTCCATAACCATGTCCTCTGAATATCTACACTGGTCAAGTTTCCTGTACCTTCCCTTGTACAATTCAGAAGGAATTTTTACCACTATTTTGTACATGCAAGTTTTTAGTAACTTTAATTCTAGGAAAACACACATTTTAAAATAGATGGTAATCCCACCATGTCTTTGTTTCTCTTTTTTAATTGTATTAAAATGGTTGTTTCAATCAGGTATTGATAGCTCTGTTAAAAGATCTTGAAAACAAGTCATTTTGCAAATGTGTGTCCCATTAAACAGTCAGTCCTACCTATTCCTGATTCTGACAGCACCATCACCCTGACCACTCTTGACAATTGTGAAAGAACACAATGTCTGTTAAGAAACAATATTTTTTTTTATAATAGGAACCTGTAGTATAGCTGCATTTCACAAAAATGCCCCTCACAAATTCAAAACAATACCCAGGAGGCACTTTGGAAAATTGTGAAAGACAAATGTCTGTTAGAAACAACATTTTTTTTATAATAGGACCTGTAAATAGCTGCATGTCACATCAAACAGCCACCCAAAAAATTCAAAATTCATGACCCTTGAGCCACTTTGGACAATTGTGAAAACAAAATGTCTATTAAAACCAACATTTTTTTTAATAGGACCTGTAGTATAGCTGCATGACACAGCAAAATGCCCCAAAATTCAAAGCATGACCTTGAGCCACTTTGGACAATTGGAAGAACAAATATCTGGTTAGAAACAATTTTTTTAGATAGGACCTGTATTAATGGGTGCATTTCAAAACAGCATACCCCCAAAAAATTATAAAAATTACTTCTCAAGCCACTGTTAAAAATAGTGATTGAGTGAAATGCCACTTAAAGGCCACATATCCTTGTCCAAAGGACCATAATTATATCTGTATCTTACAGCAACATTACCTCAAAACCATTGGCAATGCGAAAATTTCTTTCTAAAGATAAAAGTGAGTAAATTGAATACAGTGTTGTCATGAAACCTTGCTGCCTTTAACAGTCTCCTCACGAAGCAAAACCACAAATGAACTGTTGGGAAAAGAAATAAAAATTGCCAGAATAAAAGATCATTTTAAAAAAAAAGTTTTCAAAGAGGAACCATTTCTGTTGAAGAGGAATGTGAAGTAGACCGCAACTAATCGGTGACCTTGGCAATGGGGCCTCAATATCATCAGAGATCCATGCCTGATACATCTATGATGAAAGTCAAACGATCCACATTATCTGTGTAAGTTAGGATGCATTTGTCTGAATGACTCTCCAGCTGACCTGAGGTCCGCTCAGATATGACGCTGGCTGCTGTGACAGGACAACACCCTCTAGGCGTGGGCGAGCGAGCTCGGGCCATTCACCATTTTGGATACCCAGGAAGTCTATTGGGTCCTGGAAACACATCCAAAAACATCGTGTTTTGAAGACGCATATAGTCCGTGCACCATGATCATAAGCAGTCTCTGTGTGTTTTGGATGTGAGCCCTTCATTGCATGCGATGGTGAGGGTAAGTAAAGATTGCCAGAGGTCACCCATCTAGGCTTCTGCCCACATGCCTGCTGCTGCAAGCCGCTACGTCGTACTTGCACTACTACTGCTGTCACGTCGCTGATGTTTGTTACCACCGTGACATTTAAGGAACGTGAAGCAGACCGCCACAGATGTCTCCGTTGATCAATCAGCAATGTCTCCATTTCCTCATTTTACCTCTCTATTTGGGTGGGTGAAAGAAAGTGCTGAGTTTTTGTTTTGTACCGCCGGGGATCCAAGAGGGTGGCCACCCCTAACTGTTGTTCATTTTGATGCATTAATTCGAGATCATGATGGAGGAAATGGGAGCATTTCAACACTCATGTGAGAAGATGAGAGCCTTGATTTCCCATCCATCTGGGTTCAGGGGCACTAGCAAACTGATCTTCCTCAATTCCTCCTACTCCTCAAATTCGCGCCAAACATCTTCAAAGGCAGAACGTCGGTAACGTCGGTTGTTATATGAATTAGCCTCCACTCCTCCGCCTCTTCCGGCACAGCTTCAACACAGCCCTGACTTGCCTAGAATAAAATGCACCCTGAGAGCTGATGCATCACCTTCACTACCCTGGACCCCGAACCCTGCCTAATAAGACCGATGAAATTGTGAAACTGTCTGGCCCTTGTGGTTTGACGGAGAAGAGGCTCCGTGTCCGCAATCAGTGTCCCGTCTCCTCCTCCGTCTCTGGCGAGACCAGTTTTTTCAGAGTGTTCCCAACGATTCGTCCAGACTAAGATCACCACAAATGCACATGCTGACAAGAAGCAATGTCCGCACTGACCATTTTGGTGCTTCTTTCAAAACTGGCCAGGATGTTGAGAGTCTCTTTCACCTGCGTCCACTCTCGGTGGCTAAACAACCCTCGAGGTCCGCACCGCTGCTTGTCAGGCCATGTTGTCACTTCGTGCAGCGTAATGGCATTGCGCTGCTGCCACAATCGCTGGAGCATGGGAGGGTGGAATTCCAGCATGTTGCCACGTCAACAATGAAGACGGTTAACGAGGCTGAGCAGACGCTGCAAAGCAGACAGGCAGACGAAGCAGGGTGCGAAAACATGGCGGAAGGGCGTACTTAGACTTCGAGCCTTCCCTCAGCAGCATCCAGACCCGGGTAGCTCTTTAGAAATTTTACTGACGTACAAGTGATCATGACATGTCCAGACATGTGCTCCAGCCTACCGATCAAAGGGCTAGCAGCAGATTTTGCCCGTTATCTGCACACCACCTTGTGTGGCACAAGGGTTCTTGTCACCCACCAGCGCTCGGTCCTCGTTGCGGGAGCCCCACAGCTCCTGACCTGTGTTTGGGCGGTCCCAAGACAATTAAATTTAACAAGCCTGGTTTCTATGGGGACGTATGCCACCAAGGACCTTGGGGGAAAGACCCTGCCCCTCCCTGCGGTTTGAAGAGGTGCCCAGCCCGAGACCACCCTCACCCCCAAGACATCCCCCCAGCTCACCCAGGAGCGTCACAGAGATTAGCAGCCTGGCCGTCTTACTAGTCCCCTGGTTTGGGGGTCAATGGGCTTTTCCCGGGCCCAATGCAACAACTGCTTGAAATTTTTTGTGACACGGGCTGGCCAGGGGGGGACGGATTTTTTGGCAAAGAAATGCCTGCTCGGGATCTGGGATTTGGGGCAGCAAGGGCCCCGATGGCGAACCCCTCTTGTCCACCAGACGGAAAGGCAACTTTCCAAGGCCAAAAGCCTTCAATGCCGCATTCAGGGGTTTTGGCTTTTTGATTGTTTGGGTTAAAATGTTTCTTCTGCTCCCAAACCGGAAAACAAAGGCGGTGCGACGGGCCCCGTACGGGGGTGCAGTCCAAACTGGGGGAAGGGGAAGGGGGAAAGGGTGGGCTAGGGGGTGCTGGTTTCTGGCGCGGTGGATGAAGCGAGGCGGGTCCCGATCATGACTCGAAGACATGGGGAGTGAGAACGCTTGGGGGTGGCGGAGGAGAGGAGGGGAGACAAGGGTGTGACGGGTTTGGGGCCCGGCGTCGGTCTGGCCTTTTTTGGCAAGGTTGCCCCCATTTCAAAACTGCATTCGCTGCTGTGACGACAGTTGGGGGTGTTAAAAAACCCAAGGTTCTTGCCTCACTTTTGCTTTACCCAAAGGGGGCATTGACATCCTGGGTGAAAAGAGGGTTTCTCAAAGAAGGCCCAGGGTTGAGAGGGCCGGACTTTTTGACGGGAAAACAGGGGGGGGTTTCCCCCACCTGGTGGCGAATCAATCAGCGGGGCTTTTTGCGACCCGCCCCTCCTTTTTGAGGGGGGGGCCCAAAAGCACTACCCCTCTCTTCCCCCCGTCCAGTGAAGAATTTCGCAAGCAAATTTCTGAAAAGACCACGTTGGGTCCCAATGTCGTCATCATCATCATCAACACAGGTGACTTGCGG